>JAUZNJ010037164.1:0-11565 GCA_034780135.1 Jordanella pulchra
TACAGAGGCTTAGGTCGCTAACCAAACTTGGTCAACACTGCGGCGTCGAAGGAAGGTCTGACTGCTGCTTATGAAGGCTGGGTCTCCTGATGGGCTGACGATCCTCAGGTGCGCTGATGGCTCCAGCCCAGGAGACCCACGGCGCGCTCTGCTGGAGGAAGGTGGCAAAATCTCCAGATCCCAACACTATCACTAGTTTCTGCAGGAATATACATATATAATGTTCAATAAAAATGTAAACAATAACACCAAAAACATTGCTTGTATATTTCAAAGGTGTTTTGTTTTAGAAGAAGCAGAAAACCAGTGTCTCTGGAACTAATCGGCGTTCTTTAGGCTGTGTGTGTTGCCTGAAATATAAAGACACAGATGCACATAAGACATTGACGGGGCCATAGGCGATATAAGTTTTGACAAAGTGAAAATAAGGACCTTATAAAACCTACATGAGGAACACCAGAACATATAACCTGAGAGGCTGAAACGAAAGAAACAAGGCAGCAAAAATACTAAATAAATACTAAAAATAATAAATATTTTTTAAAAAAAAGGAAATCAGCGATCATAGCAAGCATTTGAAATGACAGCTTACTTGGGAAAAGACTAAAGATCTCTCTAATCGATAAACAGAATAAAGACAGGATAAACAGGATGAACTAGGAAATGATCTACTAACTAAGAAAAGAGGACTCCCTCCATAAATAAAATATCTGTGCCAAAATATAATCTAAAATAAAAAATAAAGAACTTTAAAGGGCAAAAAAAGGACTAAAAGATACACTGAAATGCATGAAAGACAAAAATAAAGAACCCAAAACCATCCAAAAACAAGGAAACGGACAACCAAAAAAATATCATCTAAAGGCAAAACTGATGCAAATCATGCCTACCAATGGGTACTTTACTGAGTAAAGATTTTTTTTAACGTTCCTTAAAATTTCCAATAGAGCAGCTCTCTACACAGCACAGGCAGATCTTAAGCTACATAAGTTGGTGTTTTTCCCAGCTGTCAACAGATTGTAACCTTAAATTCTCCCCATCAAACTTCTCCTGCGCAAATGTCAAAGGTCAGCAACCCGGAGAGGTGTCAGGCTGTCCCTCAAAGACATGAATGTTAACCTGAGGAGGTATGAGCAGATGCATGTTTGAACATTTTCTCCTCTGTGAGAAAAAATAAAAAAATGTGATGAGTAGCTCCTTATACTGAGAAACTTTTTATTATGTTTTTTTCTATCAGACAGAGCATTCTTAAAAAAGGATGTTTGTGTCAGAAGAAAGAGATGCATGTTTCAGGAGTGTGGTTGGTCTAATTAAGTAAACGCCTCCTGGTGATTAACATGAAACCACACACTGGGAGGATATATGCCAGTTATACAGACAGAACTTCCTTCTGACATGGTGACTCCCCTTTAGCTTGTGATTACTCCCCTTCTGCGCCCTCCCAGCTTCTGCTCTGACAGCACTTTTTATTGCTCTGTAAAAGGACCTTCTCTGGAAAACCCCATCTAAGAAACAGGGCTCTACATGCATGCATAAAACACTGTTATCATTTAGTTTTTTTTATCTTTTTCCCATCTCTCCGTCATGTACTTTTGGGGATACCATAAAACTGATCTGATATACAAATTTTTAAAGATTCATTTTAATCCTCCTTCCTTCCCAAAAGGATAGGTTAAACATTTGTGCAAGCTCACTCAGGACGCTTCGTGCTTATCTGTCCCTGTAGGTTTTGTCTGACAAAAAGTAATGCTACTTTTGTGTCTGTACTTGCTAGTAAATTCAAACATTCTTGGAAAAATATAACCATGAGTGGTTCTCTGTTTTTTTATGGGAAGTAGCACTTAAATTAAAAAGGTTTCTAAGAAGCCCAATCTTAAAATACATGTTAAAACAGTGATACTACGTGACGGATTTATGGGTTGTTGTCGGAATGAACACAATTATTATTCAGCAACACCATATGTTTGTTTACAGGATGTGCTTCAACTGCACATTTAAATTGCATTCATATGCCAATATGATCTTGTTCCGCATTAGAAAAAATCAGCTGAAGTCAGCCTTAAAACTCAGTAAAAATTTCAACTAAGGGAGCTAGATCTGTAACTTCCAGGTTTAATTACCTGGAAGTCATTGCCAACACTGCACTTTTGCAAAATGAAACTGTCGCACTCAGCGTTTTGGAATCAGACATCAGACCAACCTGGACCAGCAGACTGAAAAGTCATGCAGCTAGTTAATATAGCTCAGATCAAATTGATACTTTGGTCAAAAGTTATGCAATATTGCTTTAAATCTCTTACACGGTATTTTCTTTTCTGCATTTTCCTTTGGTGTTTTATTATAAGATCAAAAAAGATACAGATCTAAATAAAACTACCAGCATGTCTCAATAATTTTCTCACTTGAAACCAATATATTTTTGTTCCCCAAATCACAAAAATATTCTTGATTTGAGAAGCAGTTTTACATATCGCCATAATAATTAAGTAAAAGATTTTTGTTTCATCTTTTTTATGTCATTAGAGATAATGTTAGATGACTTGTAACTGTCCTGTCATTTAAGACATTCTGTTTGAATTTAATGTTGAAATCAACTTAGTTCAGTCTTGAATAAAAGCTGCATGTCAAATATTTATAACAATAAATTTGAACCAGTTAGGAATACCTAAATATATTTTAATTTGGCTCGCTATGGTTATGTAAAAATGAAAGAGAAATTGTCCTTTGCAGTCACATATGTGTTTATTTCAAATTTTTCTTTAAATATGAACTTTGAAAATTATGGAACAGTGGTTTTAGGTGGCTTAACTCAAAAGCAGTTAATAAAAGAAAAATGAAAGTTTAAACTTTTTCTACAATCATCATGTTTTAAATGTTAACATTCAAAACTCACTGATATCTTTTTGAACAGGTCGGCATTTTGGGGAAACATAAGACATTAGGAAATCCTAAATTTAAATTTAACTCAGAAAGACAGACCTTCACTTTGCTGCGCATTTTGTTCTTATTATTCTAATATAATCCCAGGATGATCTTCGGCAGAACCTGGAAAGTGTGCTTGAGTTCCTGAGTGTAGCTCAGGTTTAGCATGCAGAAAAAACCCAGCAACACCATGGCGGCAAAAGTTAGATTGCTTGACCTACTCATCACCTCCACACCCTCAATGACAATCCATGGGCTGCTGGAGCACCGTCATCGAAATCCTGTGACAATAAAAAGTATTCTAACTCTTCAAAAGAAATTATGTACAACAACTGACGTACCTTGATCCTATTACATGTGAGATGCAAACTTTCAACTGAGATATCCTAAAGCTGATCTTATCACTGGACTAACCATTAAATGATAAGCGGCCATTTTCTGAAGTATCAAGAAGATGTTATCATAACATGAAGAAATAAATATTCTAGAAGATGCTAAGTTTAAAAAAGTTTATTATATCTTCCAAAACAAAATGCCCCAGTTGTAGTAAATACTGAATGACAAAGATAAAAATAAAAGTCCTATACATTTAGAAAATATAGCAAAAAAGCAACTATTCAGTTTAGGAATGTCCAGATCTGGTACAGATTTCAGTCCGATATCAGTCAAAAAAAATAAAAATAAAAAAATTTAGAATACATAAATACACTCTGCTTTTATCTGCTTTTTAAAAGTTTATGTAACTGCTTAATAAATAGTTTCGTTTTAACATTAAAAAATTAGTAATCGATGTATATTTATGGTAAAGCACAGTATTAAACTTTCTTTGTCCATATATAAAATAATAACATTATGAAAAAAAAAAGTCTTCCAATGAAACCAGTCAAAGACTTTTTTTGTTTCCTTTATAAGAGTTGTTTTATCCAACTGTCTAGTTTTCTTCCTTTTTAGGTTATTCCACCATAAATGTAATTGCAACATCATTTTTAAAGTGTAAATGGAATGGCCAGAAAAACTATGTAATGCCAGAAAAGCATGATAGAAAATTTTGGACACTGAGGAGTTAGGGACAGAGATTGTAACTACAAGTAAAGGTTTTTGATGATTTTATAATTTAATATGTTTACTGCTGAGTAAAGACAAAGCTTACAAGATGGGCTGCATGGTGAACCATGCTACAGTGACGTGTTTTGAGCTGTCATAAAGTTAAATCAAACTTTGTTTCACTAATCGTTTAAACACTGATATAGTGTTTTTATGTGTTCTTCCATTTGTTAATTACATTTTGATTACCAAATTATGACCAAAAATAATTTAATGGAATCCTCATTTCTGCTAACTGATATCTTATTCAAAGAAGATTAAGAATCAATTAACTAAAGGTTATTAATGTCTGATTAGGCAAAAAAATTAATAAAACATTATTCAGCCAAATAATGTTCCAAATCCACCTAATGGGTGTTTACAACCATGCTGCTGTTTGTGATTTTCTTAACTAGAGCAGTAGAAAGGTTCAGTCAGGGACTGGAGCTGTGAATTAGTGCTAATTATAAACACTTTGTGCAACAGTTACAATATTGATGTACAGTGTATAAAATCTAATGTCCCTGTTAAATAAACTACTACAATAGATGAATCCATCTTTATTTTTCATTTTAAGCAATGTCGGTAGAGTTTTTAACCCTTTTTGTCTTTCTGTTTTCAACATTTAACTTGATGGAAGTATGCCAATTTCTTTTTATTGTAGTGTTTATTTTCTGAGATTTGAGTTGTTCTTGGCTTTTCTTTTTTATTATTATTATTTTTTGTCTTGTGTTTACCTTTATGCTTTCAACTGCATAAAATTTATGCAGAGAACTTCTACCCATTGTATAACAATAAAGGATATGTCTGTTCTGTTCTATTCCATAAAGTATTTATAAATTAAACTCTTTGTACTATTAACTCTTGATCACTTGATAAACTCTTGATCTATTTCTGTCTCTGTAGCACTTTGAGATTTCTTTGAAATGTAAGGTGAATTACAAATAAAATTTATTATTATTATTATTATTATTGTGCCACTCAACTCAATGTGTACCCTTTGGCAGATATTGTATTTTAATGGAGTATTCCTGTTTTAATAAAAAAAGTAAGGTTTTAGAGCCTTGGCTCAGGCCCATTTGTGGCTGAATTTACCAGGAGAATGAAGGTAAATGGAGGATCAAGATCTATTCGCTCTCACGTTTGTAGTTGCAAGTGTGTGGGTGACTTTGCTCATGTGTGGAGTTCAGTGGGTCTATCTGTGGGAGGTAAATCACTCTGTGGGGAGGAATCCTCCCACCCTGCACCTACACACCACACCACAGTCTGTCTGACAAACACTTGTGCTGTGACATGGGCTCATTGCTCTCCATCTTTGCTTCCTGTGTTTTCTCTCAAACTAAACCTCATTGTTTCTCCCTAAGTTGTGCTTTGGCTGGACTTTGCCTCCCAAAATGGTGAACGCCCAGTGCTGAGAACAGGAGCATAAGAAGGAAAGACCAGAAGAAGACAGGGAAAAAATGAGGCGAGAGAAAGAGTTGGCGTCCGATTCTGTGACGCCTTGCACTCGCCAAACATGAAACCCACAAGGAATGAGATCGGAGCTGAAAAGGAGGAAAGGATGGAGAGGAAGGGGTAGAGGGGCTTATGAAACAGGCCGTGGAGGGAGTCTTTAATAAAGGCAAAGCTTAGGTTTCTGTGGTGTCTGTTATGGCTCCAGTTGTCTAGGAGGAGGACTGAACATCACTTTGTTTACACAGAGGAATGGAGACTTAATGGCTTTGTAGCTTATTACATCTATAATGACAGCTTGGCTCAGCGGTCAGTTAAATCTTTGCTTTCCCAGAGATGATCTGACCTTCTGCTCCCAAAAACATCCACCATACAGCGCCTTGCAAGACACCCTTATATTTATGTCCCATGTATAGAAAATACAAAAAAACTTTGCAGCTTAAAAAAGATGGCAAAAACATGAATGGTGTCAAATATAGATACCATAACACATGCAGGTTTTTTTTCTCATTCATTTTATGCAATGACACTAAACATTACCAGTAATAGTTTATTTTCTTGTCCTTAGGCTGGAAAGGATGCACTTTCTTTTTGTTATCAACATCCCATGAAAGAAAACATATCTATCATCTCTTTGCAAAGGTTTTCTGTTTCTCATTAACCCTTGGAACCCAAGGGGTACCTTTTAACATACTTCGCCATAGTTACTCAACAACAGCAGTGATAAACGATGCATTAATGACAAAGAATATAGCAATGTGATTAATAATGAATTAATTAAACTGTAGAATCTAGGCTAAAGCCTTTGGCTAGCTCTTATTGGCTGAAACTACAGTCAATCGTTTCCCCCAGATACACAGTGTCCAGATACACTCTATTTGTTCTAAAGTTTTGCTTGACATATGATCAACCAATCTATTGCAGAGCTATGGCCCTGCTTACCAGACACCAGGTGCTGTGAAGCTGTGAGGGCGCGGACATGTGTTTGGGTGGCTCTATGGCTGAATTTCCAAATAGTGTCCCAAAACCTTTGGATTCAACTCTACTCATCACCATTAGTGATCTAGAAATGAAAGATATTTTCTCAACATGAAAAAATGTAGATGGCACAAATTGTGCCAACTGTGCCAACATACAAAATTGGAAACCGCACCTGAACTTTTTGCAAAAAACACCTCTGTAATTCTGTTGAGCGTCACTTTAGAATGGGAGCTCTTTGCAAAAACATTAGCAAGATATTGCACTTTAGTGAGCAGAGTAAAGCCTTCCAACGCAATATTTCAGCTAATTGTTGATGCTAAAAATGTGTTGGTTTGAAGTTATGTGGTGCTATTTTCATTTACACTTCACCAATTACACATATCAATATATTTACACATCTCCATAAATCTCACAAGTGTTTTCTTTAATTTGACACCAAATTTTTTGAAATAGACCTTGTGGTTGCAGAGATACACTCTTTAATTGGAGAATGTAATTTCGAGATGGGACTAGGGCTCAAAGGGTTAAATGAAAACCCTAGAAGTATAAATAAATAAAGCGATGACATTTTAGAGATTACCACAAATTTTCTCTAGTAGCTATTTGTTGATGCAGGTCATGCATTATTTCCGGCTCTAAATACATTTTTGAAAGATGGACTGAGTGCAAAACTTTGTCTTTAGATTTTAATGGCTGAATACCCCTAGGACCAACACAAATTAATGCACATTTGTGAACTGGAAGGAAAGTTATATGTAAATTGAACCTTCTTTTGAACTAAAAACTTATGTGTCCAGTCTAGAAGTGTTATGTGTATTAACCTTCCTTAACTCTGATACCCCTAAATTAAATCCAGTGGAACCAATTTATTTCGAAAGACATTCAGGTAGACTCCACTTTTGTGCAATCTGATCTAAGTATGAATTTAGCCGTTTTGGCCTTGAAGTTGTTTTATTCACTAGATCAGTAAAGTTGGTTCAGACATGCTGAAAGTAAGGTGAAGACACAAAGTATTGACTTAGAGGAACTGAATATGTATATGTAAAAGCTGTTAATTTGTGTATTCTAAAAAGTGTTAAAGCTATGAATCATTTTCCTTTCACTTCTCTGTTATGCACTACTTCGTGTTGGTCTATAGCATCAAACGCTTACAGAATACAAGAAAGCTAAGGTTAAAATGTTTAAAACATTAGCAGGGTGGCGTAAGTGCAAAAACTAGGCTTTACTGTTGCAGAGAGCTATTTTTTTATATTACTAAAAATATGTTTATCTTATCTTACTAATAGCTCCTCAGAGGTTGGGCCTGAAACTTTAACACAACTAAGGCTGAATTATAAGGAAGTAAATGACTCTGCAGGAAGAATGCAGGAAATGGTTTGGTTTTTCTATAAAGAATTTATTAGCTGTTGGCGTGACATCATTTTAAAACTGTGCACTTACTTCTCTGTCAACTCGCAGTTTACTAGCCAGACAGTAATTTAAGGTCGTTGAAATAAATTTTGACTGGACTGCTTATAAGGTAAACCAGGGATTATGGGAGAAAATTTACAGCTCCACTGCTTTGCATTATGTCCAACAGGGTCAAAGGTCATTCATAACTTGTATGACTCCCTAAACATTCTTGATTTAAAAAATGTGCTGATGCATGCAGGAATAGAAAGGTAACTGTGGGGAAGTTAAGCTGCAGATAGGAGTGTAGTATTTCAGGACAAATTCTGAATCTTTGTATTTTGCACTGCCTGTGTTTTGTTGACATTCTGAGAGACATCTGTGCTTAATGCGGTGCAGTGGATGAAAACTTGTGGTGCTTTGACAGATGGTGCAATGGAAAAAAGGAAGATCATGAAAAGAAATGCTTTCTTTGAGCTCTACTTCTTGTTTACACAAAGCCCACTGCACTGAGGTCCTAATTGGACTGGATGGTTTTTACTCTGAGCCAGCAGACGTGCAGCACATCAGCATAGTTAAAATCAGCATTGTTAAACCCCACAGCCACACCGATAAATGCGCCATTAAAAAGTCTCCTGATGCCAATTACTCTCTGCTCAAGCTATGATGTGGAGAAAAACCGCCCAAGCTCTGTGCACAATTTACGATTTGTAGTTGAGTCTGCTGCACAGTGAGCAGTTAACTGTAGAGTTCTGAATCACACAGATCATTACCGAAGGAGAGGACAAGTGTTTCACCAAGATGACAAGAAGGACTTGCAAAACTAATGTCAGCTGATGCAAAAGAGGCATTCAGACTGACACAAATATTTTTTTTCTGTCCTCCTGAGATCCGAGTTCTTGCATTTGTTATTATGTTAGGGTTTTAAAAGGAAATGTATTGAGACTTTTAAACTGCTCTCAAGAGGTCGTTTGTGTAACCTTCTCAATTTTTAAAGATGTCATACTTCAATCAAAAATCAAAGATTCAGTGTTTAGCTTTAAAATCTATGTTTCCACAATCCTGGAGAAGGCATTCGACTGTGTCCCTGGTGCCGCCATGTGGGGGGTGCTTCTGGGGTCTGGAGTTAGGGGCTCTTTACCAGGGGCTATCCAGTCTCTGCACAAGTGGAGCAGGAGTTTGGTCCGCATTGCCGGCATTAAGACTCCAACAGGGGTGCCCTCTGTCAATGAAATATATATTAAATATGGAAAATGAGACATTTACACTTTTTTCACCAGTTTTTTTAAAAGCTAAAGCAGACTGAATAAAAGACCAAAGGGATAGTTTAATCTTTTCAGTTATGATTTGTAGAGGAACCATAAAATGATTATATCAAAAATACATTAAAGATTTACATATATTTATTCATAAAAAATCTTCTTTCATATGTTTTGATCACTGTGCTTTATGCCTTAGCATTAATGTGATGACTTAGCTTTAATGTTCCACATTTTACCATCAAAAACATGAAACAAAGAACTTACATACAACAGGATGTTTCAGTGTTTCACAGGTATGGTCCTTCAAAAAACTTTTATTTTATGTATCTATCTCCATGATACCATATTATGTATATTTTAGTCAGCAGTAGTGAAACCTACTGAATACGCTCGCTACAAAGAAAGTCAAATCCAATACTTGTCACCAGACAAAGAACAGGAAGTGATGAACCATGCTAGCTGGGTGAAGCATTGAATCATATTAAACATATTTGACCTATTCTTTACAAAGAAGAATGCAAGCAGGGAAACATTTATTGATTAGATGGAAATAGTATAACTATTAAAAAAATACATATATGAAATGCATCACAAAATAGTTTGACTTCTGTCAGAGCAAAAAAGAAATGCATCAGAGACTGATGTTTTTTGGAAAGGGTTGTTACTTTTCTAACTTCCTGTTAGAGCTAACTGTGTAGCATTAGAGGCATTTCTACTCCCATGAGAACCAGAAGAATTAGCTTCATTAGTTATATTCTTATTTTTTTCCTAGCGTTGTTTTTTTAGGTTGGCCATGGAGGAGATTTAAGATGAATAATAAATACTATAGATGCTGCTACCTAACAATCCAACAGTTAGCAGCCATTTTATAAGCTTTTGTTTTCTCTGCTCCTTCCCTTTTAATATTAAAGTACAGTAAGGTGTCTTAATCCGTGCAAGAGTTACTTTTTTTTACCAGTATAGTAAAAAACCTATCAAAACTGAGTGTTCTTCCCAGTGTTGACTTTTAATCTCTATAGTTTAGCTACTTTTCATTTTCAACTCCTTTCATCTTGTACAATGATACAAACTCCCAGCTGTCGGCTGTAATAAAGTACAGCTACAGAGGTAATTATACTTTGCCATGGGTTATTAGCATATTTGAAAGGTTTGGGGGTTTTTTTCTCCAGTCTCCTTATATAGAGTAGGGTGTGACATTAATGACTGTCACTCTCCACCTCTCAGTATTCTCCACTGAAGACCCATACATGTATGGTTTGAGTTAAAAAGTCAGATCAAAGATAAGTTGAAACTAAGGGCCTGCTCCATTCCATTGCCAGATCACCTTCCTCTCCAATAGCTTTAATGCCTGAGAATTTAATTTGTTATACAAGTATGTTTAAAGTTAGATTAATGAGATACTCTACATAAACAGATAAATATCTATCAAAGCTCCAAAACCTTTTGCGCCCACTGTTAACTTTCAGATAAAACACTCACCCACATGCACATATCTATAACCACTTCAGTAAAATGCTTAAAATTACAATAATGGTTTATGCAGCTATTACTTTGAAATAAATGAGGGCGATAATCTACAAGATATTTTTAAAATTGTATATGTCATATGCCTCTTTTCAGTCTGATTTTTACAGAAACCATGAAAATCATGCAGAGGTTTAAAGCTTAAAAAGTTGCTTTGGACATCTAACAGAACACTGTCAAGTCCACCATTTTAAAATATGAAGAGACGCAACAATGTTGAGACAAAAGTCCACAACTAAATCCAGTAAAGAACAAGAGAAAAATCTTGATAGTTTATGTTCAAAAATGTTTCACATCTAGTCTGTCTAAACTTCCGTTTTTGTGCAAAAAATTGTATTGAAAACATGTAGAAAGCTAGTAAAGATATTCACCAGTAGATCTGCAACCATAGTTATGGTGCAATGTGGTTTATAAAAGCATTGACACAGGAAAGTTTCAGATTTATACTTCATTTTAGTTTCTGATCTTAAATTCTTGAGAAAATAGTTCCTTGTGTGTGACCATTTACACCATAATGAACTTTTTATCTCCTCTTGCACATTTTGAAGCTAAACGCTAGAAAACTGGAGAGAACATACATGCCTACAGAAATCCTTCCTAGTCTGGAAAAACAGTTTACTGCTGTATAAAATGACACTTGGTAAAGCAAAAGTAGTATATTTCTCTTAATCAATAGAGGAGAATAACAATAATCTTAGAGTTGTAAAACTCTATCAGAGCCATAGCTCTGCTGATCCGTCCATTCCCCCTGCTCTTAGCAGTAATGATTTTATGGGATTCTTTTTTTTTTTTTTTTTTTTTATTGAGCTTTTTACGGCACTAGTGGCTCGTTTTTCTGACAGCAGCCTGACAGGAAAGGGGGTATAAGAGAGGGAGAGAGACATGCGGGAAAGGACCACAAGTCGGATTCGAACCTGGGTCGCC
Organism: Jordanella pulchra; assembly: GCA_034780135.1. Lineage (NCBI taxonomy): Eukaryota > Metazoa > Chordata > Actinopteri > Cyprinodontiformes > Cyprinodontidae > Jordanella > Jordanella pulchra. The sequence continues at coordinate 11,538 of JAUZNJ010037164.1, forward strand.
CGTGTCGAGGACTAAGGCCTCCATACAT
>JAUZNJ010037165.1:0-11565 GCA_034780135.1 Jordanella pulchra
TATATAGCTCTTTTGGGATATAATAAAAGGCATCAATCGATTATTGCTCCTTTTCAGCTGCAACCTTAACTGTTACGGTTACAGATACGCATTGACACATGCGGTATTTTTATACTGAATAGTATTGAGCCTTAGGGTGACGATGTTAGACTCAGATTTAGACTTATTTTATTTCCAGTAGTCATCGCAGGGCAATGCAGAGATGCTCAACTACACACACACACTCACACCTAAGCACAATTTAAAGGTGCCAATTAACCTAGAAGTAATTTTTTTGGAGTGTGGGAGGAAGCTGGAGTACCCGGAGAGAACCCACGCATGCACACCGAGAACTTGCAAACTCCATGCAGAGAGAACCTGGGCCAGAGCCTTTTTGCTGCAAGGCAACGGTGCTAAAATCTGCTTCACCATGCAGCCCCAATTGTATGGTAAAAGTTCAGTTGTATGCATCTGTAAAATGTAGTTTAATATTTTCAGTCATTGTAGTCAGCTACAGCTCACACTGTGCAACAAAACCAGAGGCTTTGAAAGTTCACAGCTCACGATATCTGTGCTTAAACTGTATGGCTCAATGGTCTGATGTGATCTAAGTGCTCAAACTGTAAAAAAAAAAAAAAAAACACATGTCGGACTCGGACTAGTAGAGTAGCCTTGTGGTGGGACTTGGCTATCCAGAAGTAAATTCGGAGAAGAACAATTCCCTTATTTGCAACATGCAATGTACAAGGTTGAAGTAATTCTGCTCTCACACAGCTGATAAATAGTCTCCAAGAAGGCAAAAAAAACTATGCATCGTATTCACAGTACCAGACTGACTTATGCCCCATGTAAGTCAGTCTGGCTGGCCGGGCTTTGTTGAGGCTGGAAGGGCAAGGTTTGTCTTCTTAATACATCTAGTGTACTAGCACTAGATGTCAAGCAATATTTCATATTATTTTGATCAAAGTAGAAGATTTAACAACCTCTAGTACTGTTTATTGTACAGATACTGACACAATTCTCTTGCCAGAAAAAATCCACAAGCTAGATTGATTTATATCATCCTGGACTAGACTTTAAATGTGATGAAGATCATTGTGCTGCCTAAACATTCACTAATAGCCACATTTCAACTTTTTAATTTATTAATCGATGATGAGGAATTTTCAGATATTCCTCCACAGAATAGTCCACTGGCCAATAGAATAGCTTGACAGTTAAAATGTTAAGTTGGAAAAGCACACCTTTGCTCCTTCCCTACAAGATGTAAATGTAGGTCTTCTAATCAAAGAAATGTTCCTTAATGTCATAATTTCCTTGTTTTTTGCAATTTTTATGTAATTTTTCACATTTGTTGTTTCAAACTTTCACAGTTTGTGTATTTTATTCTGCAGTTAAGCAAATATGAGCTTTTAGATTAGATTTCAGGTTTGGCTTTTACAATTATAATTGTCTTAATACATAAAAAAGAGAAAATAAGTGATACACAATGATTAAGTGTATTGTTTGTTTAGGGTAATAAAATGGGATTGAGTTGGCACAAAAAGATGAGAAGGAATTGGCATAGAGGGAGTTGCGCAGAAGCTGTTTGTTTATCCCCTAAATATTACCGTAGTCGTTTGGCGTTTACCCTGTTTGAAATCTGGCCCAGCTTGGGCTGTGACCAGTTCAAAATTAGAAGAGAGCTAATGATAGCCATTTGTGTAATGATAAAGTGGTTGCAGTTTAGGACATTTTTGACTGCTGGCTCACATGCAGGCAGTCATGAGAGGCTAAGCATGATATTCAGGCCAATCGCCGTTTGAAGTTTTACTTTACCACCATATGTTCTTTGTATTGTACACAGCATGTGTAACATAGAGATTGTTTTGCTAAAAATAAGAGCATTTTCTCAAACTGGATCTAATTTGATTTATCAGTTAGAGCTGCACCACACATTATACTGCAGTCATTAAAAATGCATTATCACAATCACAAACGACTGCTTTAACATTTAATACACTGCCCTCATATATCATATGAGGGTTTTTATTGTCTGTATACTTCTTAATGTTGCCCACTCTGTTCCCTATTGTATTGAAGATCAACCTCCTCTATTACTAAATTAAGTTGTTCTAATTACTTCTATGGCCACATTTATTTAAGAAGTACCTAAGCATGCAGACGGCTTCTATGATACATGACAGGATGACTAAATGAATCCAGTTGTGAAATTTCGTCACTACTACAAATACCACATTTAATTGTTAATTAGTTAGTAGGCCACAATTCAGGAGGGTCCAAAAGTTAGGAAAAAGAATTAACAGAGATTTTTTGTAAAATCTAATCAGATTTCTATTCTTCTTCTGGACTTCAGATTAGCTCAAAAGCTGCTCAAAAGAGCTTATCCGAATGAGTTTCCATTTTGGTACAGGTTTGTTTTTCAGGAGTTGTGATTAGTCCCTAAATTTTAATGAAATTAACTGTCAATGTTTTAGTATATCAAGACTTTTTAGCTTCAGAATGTCAGACTATTTTGTGATCTTAAAAATAAGGGAACCGCTTAGAGATGCACTCATTAGCCAAACATCACTGTGTCCTTGTGCAAAAAGCAATGCCATGATGAGAACCATGTCACCCATGCTTCAACCGAAAAGTACAATTTTGGGTTGAATTAGAGCAAAGACTTTAGGCTAGACTGCTATGTTCGACATTAGTGTGTGACCTTAGCCTTAGAAAGTTCAATCTCAAACAAGGCAAGACTTATAAAACAAATTAAAAATATCTTATGTGGATAAATAGGCAATTATTTTTAGCTCATGTCTTAATATTGAAATATTCTAGAATTTTTTGTCTTTCATTGTAATTTTGATTGAGACTTCTCTGCAAAAAACCTAACTGATGCTAGCAGGGCAGTAGATAATGAGCACTGCACAATAATTATTCTTTTTAACATCAAGAGGGTTGTTTTATTCTCTAAAGCAAAGATATTCTAATCATATTTTTCCAACCAACCCATTTCAGGTTTTTTTATAGATTAAAGATGAGTTTATTTTGTCAAGCTGTGAAGGAAGCAGTTAAGATACCTGAATTAAAAGTATCTTGTTATTTTCTCTTATTACAAGCATCAGTCCTTTAGAAGTGAGGCCCAAGATGTGTACTCTATGTTATCCTCCAAGATTTGTAGACTCCAAGTTTTAAGCTATCAGTCAACTTAATCTAATGCTGGACCCCAGGCAATGTATTTTTTATCCAAAGAATAATATGCAGCCTCTCAGCAGATACTGTAGGTCACTGAGCTCATAGCCCTCCGGACAGCCTGCCCGTCCCCCTGAATGAAGATTAAGTTTGCTGAGGAGGATAATCAGGCTCCAAGGTCTCTGCGGTATGCAAGCAATTCAGCAGGGTTGCCTTCTGTGACTTACTGCTGAGCTCTTTTTCTCTTCTCATCCTTTCTTATAAGAGATAAGATAGGTTAGATTATAACAAAGTGCATCATATCTCTGTATTCCCAATTATAGTATATTTTAAGTGTATATTTAGAAAAGAAAATAACTGGGAAAGCAAATGGGAGCCAAGTCTGACTGTTTAGAAGTGACTTATTGTATCCTGTATGTGTGCTTGCGTCAGGGAAGCAGGGAGGAGAGAAAAAAAAGCGGGGATCAGTTACACCCTTCCACGTCACTGTCACCGCTCAGGACACAGAGGGCAGTGAGATAAATCTAGCTGATGCCCCCAAAATAGAGCCGAAGCCTCCATTAGAACAGGACGCAGGCTATGTGAGAACAAGCTGAGGTCACTGTGGTCAACTGAGTTATTTCTGTTGTGTCACCAGACCTGGAGGAGCAGAAACCCGAGAGCCTGCCAGCAGGTTAGCGAACAAAAAAGAATTTTCCAGCAGAATCACCGCACGTTTTATTAAAATAAATCTGCAGAGCCTTGCAAAAGTATTCCCACTCCTTGAACTTTTTGACATTTTGTCAAGTTAGACAACTTTTAATGTATATATATATATATATGTGTGTGTGTGTGTGTATATATATTTGTCTGGGTATATATATTAAATATACCCAGACAATGTATGTTTTGTGGGTAATAGAAAACAAAGAATTTGCATTTGTATAGAATTTGAATTTGCATTTGAACTGGGAACCTGCAACTTTCCCAAAATGGAACGCACCCACTCCTACAGGCCACCAGTCCACAAATATTGAATCACATTGAATGTTTTCTCATATCAATGATGTATCAGGGAAAGCTTATTATATGTTGAAATATACACCACATGACTTTTACTGTTTGACCTTTTATATATTTTTTAAGCACTTATAAATTTTATTTTGGATTAGTGTGTGCTAGTATTCAGCCCCAAGACCCAGTAAATCATACAACTACATGTATTGCCAGAATGCCTCCATCAACTTTACACTTTCACTGAATTTTCCTCTTTCCTTTTTTGCATAAAGGCTCTAGGTCCGATTAAAGATGTAATATTTGCAAACAGCAATGTTCAAGTCTTGTCAAAGTTTCTTTGGTGGATTTATTCCAGACTTTAATTTGACCATTAGAACAAATACCTAACCTATTCTTTGAACTAAATCACACCATTATTGTTTTGGCTGTATGTTCAGGCTGTTTCCAGCTAGAAGGGGTCCAACTCCAACTGGGCTTCGTGTCAAATGTTTTTTCCATGATAAGTATTTAATGTGATCGTCTTAATAACTCATTAGCTGCTTCACCTTGGCTTATAACTAACAGGAATCAGCATTTTGATGGCTTTTTTTTTACAACAATCACTTTTTTTCTTAAGCTGTATCTGTCCTTTCAATTTTTATATCCACCTAAGCTGTGGGTCTTTAACGCACCTCAAAACTTAAAATGACATGTAGGTGGCGTCTCTGATTTATGCTGTCTTTAACTAAGCTTTCTGTCTGGATAGGTGTTGATAGGGTTGCGGATATGGCATTTCTTTCAATTTTTGGATAATGGATTAAAGAATGCACCTTAAGTTGCTCAAATGCAAGGATTTTTTTGTAACCTAATTCTGCCTTAAAGTTCTTAACATCTTTATCCCCAACTTGTTTGCTATGTTCATTGGTCTTTATGCATCTCTTTGTGCTTTTCTAAAAAAATCTCCAAAGTTTTTATATATCTGTTTTCCACAGAAAGTAAAATACTCCAGTGGAGTGTTTAGTAATTTGGAAAGTTCTGAAAGTTACCAAATTAAAAATCATATATTATTGTCTTTTTGTTTGATCCATAAAGATTCATAAAGTTCCAGTGACAGATTGAATTTTGAAGCTGTAAATGTAAAAAAATTGTTTGAGGTTGGAAAACTTTTTCAGCACACTGTTGTGTGATGATGTACAAATTAGCCATCTGCTTGTCATCTAAACCGTTTTATGTTATTTATTTATCTTAATTTTCATCAAATGAAGCATGAGTATGATGAAAACACACCTGGTTCTCAGTGACTTAATGTCTCAGACACAGCGTCTCTGGCTGTCTCTCTTTTTATTTGTTGGCAGTACAGTATGGCACATTACTGCTATTGGATCACAATTTTATTTTATTTCTCTCGCTTTTACTCCGCCTATATAGATGATTTACAGAAGCTAACAGACATGGATGCTCCTTCTTTGCCACTGCAAAAAAAAAGTAAAAGAAAAGAACACCCATTTGCTATCAGAAAGATTTCTTACATTGTTTTTTTTCTTTCTTTTGTTCTTTTTGTCATCCTTTCATACGCACACATGCACACACACACACATCAATAGTCCATTAGGACAGTGCTGCTTTCATTACCTCAAGCCTGGCCCTGAGACAGCCTTCACAGTGAAGCACAGTGGAGCGAAGCTGGCTGGGTTTGCAGTATATATAGAGAGAGGAGTCTGGTAATTGCCAGCTCTCTGTTCTCTTCATCCTGTGCGTCAGGTGGAAAGTATGAATCCATGGTGTCTGGGGACCACCCTGCAGCGCTGCAACACATCTCCCCACAACTGCTTGTCCCCCTACTGGGCACAAGTAATAGAGGGAAAACAGGGAGCTTAAAGGCCTCTGAGAGTCCAACAACTGCCACTCTGATAATGCACACAGCCGTGGGAAAGCATTAAAAACACTGGCAGAGCACAGTAACCACAGAGGAATGTCTAAAGATATACACTTCCTGCAAAACTTTTTTTTTCGTCATGATTGCACCACAATGGTAAGTGTTGTTGTTGGAATGGAGCTTTTTAGGGGATCTATTTAGCTTTTTTTCTATTTTCCCTTCAATGAGATAGATCAAGGATCTAGAAACATAACATTTATATTGAAGGAAAGAAATCAAACACCTAATATCAGTCTGACTAATGATATCAAGGACCTCGGAAGAGTATCAACTTCTTCCTCAATTTCCTTTATTAACAACCAGAATTATTTCTATTTTATTTAAACTTTAAGTGATAGTCTCATACAAAGCACTGTTTAATTGTAAGGGAAAATGAAAAACAAACGTGGTCAAATATGCATTTGTATCCAGTTCCTTTTATCTTAATATCTCTAAATAAAGTCTAGTACTACCAACTAGCATCAAAAATAGCTTAATTTGTAAAAGAAGTCCAACTCTAATGTAATCTCAGTGTAAACGTGGCTGTTTTTGAAGGCTTCGGAGGTTTGTTAAGAGAAGATTACTGGATAAGTGGTATGATGAAGCCCAGAAAAGGAAACAGATGTTTATAGCTTAGTTAGGTTATAAAACATTATCCCAGTCTAAACATCTTACAAAGCACAAGTGGATCCATCATACAGATGGAAAGGCTGTGGCGCAACTACAAAGTTACTAAGACGTGGCTGTCCATTTAAACTGGTATGCCAGGAAAGAATTCTCCCAAGAAACAGTCAAAAGACTCAGTGAATCTGCTGATCTGTCCTCCACACAACACTATCACAGCAAGGCATCGTTTAGAGAAAGCTGCAAAGGACAGTATTAGAAATACAGTGACCGCTTGAAACAAGATGCCTTGAACCAATCCTTAAATGTTGTCTTGCATGCAGAATGATATTACTTCTGTAAAACTAGCACTCCATTTTATGAAAACAGCTTAAAGTTTACCTAGAGTGACTCAGAGACATGCTGTCTCATTCATTTGATTAATCTGTGGTCTCAGGCCAATATTAAATCAAAGATCAGAATCAGGTGTGATATAGACATCAGATTGGAAAAGTTCCATCTCTATATACCAATCGGGCTAAGAACCTCAGACGGGACGTTGAATTCTGCAAATTTAAAGGGATTTTGATTAAAAATGTTTGAACAATAAAATACAAGACCTTTAAAAATGACATTTGGTATAAAAATGTAAAAGATGTGATTTACTTTTGCTTCTATATAGTCATTTATCAGAAAAAAATCCTTAACTGTGAAATATATCATTGCTTTAAGGCAAATTGACAAACAGAATCACTATCCCTCCAGCTTTTCTAAATCATACCCTCAGAATAGAGGTTATATTAACGTTTAACGTTTGCCTTTACCAATATTTGAAGTGGTTTTGAATTAATGATTTTCATTCAGCAGCAGTGTGCTATCATAAGGAAATACTACGACAAGGTTATCTCATTCAGCAGGTCCCCTTTTCATCCTCTTACACAGGAAAATGAAGATTTATGAATTATCTTCAGCCAGTTATTGCTGTTTTTCAGCCCAAGACACAATCTCTCCACAGATGCATCCAGATCAATTCTCCAGGATGTCTTATTTCAGTTGCAAGCCGTGGGCTGCACGCAGTGAGGGATATGCGAGGATGATGCTGTCAAACTATATCCAATTTCAGACAGTAAAGCAAATGGCCTTGGAGATCAAGGATTATACAGCTGATTTCTAAGTTGAGCTAATATTGATTCGCTGCGCCCCTGGTGAACTCCAGGTTGTACCTTTACAGTGTAAGCTTTTAAATGTTTCACTTGTAATGGCCCCCCTTTGTCAGTATGCTTTCCAATCTATAAGGCCATAACAAATGACCTGTATAAAATAGCCTATTGTTTTTTAGACATTTCTCTAAATTCATAAGACAATAAGAAAGCAGTTCCCAGTTAATATCCCTTTTGTTCCAATTAATTTCTATAAACAAACTATTGTACCCCATGTGCTTAATCATAGCATCTTAATTTCTTTTCCAGCTATTCCTGCTATTTTGAAATCTCACCAAGAATGTTGTTTTGTTTTTTTGTCAAGATCTGGAATTTTGTGATTATTTAGCCTCTGTAAGTCATATTGACTCTTTTAAAATGTAACCCAATGAGCATATTTTATTATTTTAACAGGCTCTTTGTATCTCAAAGATGGATTTTCCTAATACAAATGACACAAATTACAGATATTTATTCCAAACTACCACCTAAAGAACAGTCATTGTGTGAATAATAAAAGAAAATAATTCTCTATAATGAAACTAAAAGAATCTAGGTTTTAAAATATTGGTAAATAATAAGTAAAGTAAGTTAAGTTTATCTGTTACACAACTCTGTTTGATGATGGATATGATTGAGGTGATTATTAATGTACTTTTTTCAACAGTTTCACTAAAACTTAAGAAGCTATCTCATGTTGTGTTGCTTACATAGAGCATACTGTTTTTGTTCCTTAAATCTGCAGAACAATGAGAATATTTTGGCAACACAGAAATTTATTACCAACTGGCAGGAACTGTCATCTCCAGGCTTGCAGGTAAAAATAGTCTGCCTGTACTTAAAAATGTTAGAAAGGGTCCAACGCGTGTTGTAATTGTACAGTAAGCTATAAATGGCTTTGATTTAATTATCCCCTTTCCTGGTGTTTACCTCTATGTCATACCATACCATAGTGTTGCAATATTCAGCCCATTCTTCATAAACAAACCATTTAAGTGTTACATATCAGTTTAATTCTCTTGTTTCATAAGTAGCTTGTTGAGTAATGTCAACAAACAAAAAAACAGAATCACATGTATAATCAAATCACATCTATAATTTTTGCTGTAACTGGGCTGTTGCCGGTTCAAACCCCCCGCTCCACCTGTCTTGGGCACCGTGTCCTTTTCCAAGAGACTTCACCTGGATTGAGTTGCTTTATACTTGTCAGTGCATATATAATTGTAAATAATAAATTACTATATGTTAATCTTTGTTTCTCTTTGTTAATCTGTGAAATGAGCAGCACTTCTCTGTGTTATTAACTTCTCACCTGTCAGTCTTTATGCTAAATGTATGTAACCTGGAAGATTATCATTGGTAAGTTACAATAAATTAGAGGATTTGTCCCTTGTTGGACTGTTTGTTTGGAGAACTTCTACTGGAAAGTTTTTTTCACTTCCTTTTTATTTTCTGATAAATGTAATATTGTCTTTCGTTAAAACAAACAAAAACAATTTCATTCAGGAGAAAAACCATTGAACATTTTGTGTACTCATGGTTTCTGAAAGAATGTGGGAGACATTTCTGTGTGATATCACTTTCAGAAATGAAAATAATTACCTTGAGTTATGCATTGCAACAGTTAGAATGATCCAGATGTAATAGATGCTATTCTGACTTGTTTGTGCCTTCAAATCATCTTATTTGCGATGTTTCCCGGTTATTTTTTACTCCCTTTCCTCAAACAGAGAAGATCCATTTACTTTTCCTGTAATCAATTGCACACATAATCTTAGTAGCTTACCGGCAACATGCCCACTTGTTCTGTAAGTAATTTTGACATATGCAGAATTTAGCATTCCTTATTTTGGATAGCAGGAGATTAGGGCCTGTGAGTTAATTATTGCAAGTTAAATATAAAAAGGAACCTTTGCAGTTCTAATTTTGCACACATCGATATTGCAATAACAACTGTGATTCAATTTGTTGTGTAGATCTACACTACCTTATGATGCTGTTACCAATTCAGATAAATTTTTTGAAATATTTCAACTCATTTCATAGTAATGCAAATTGAAAGTTATGTTTTCTCCACTGTCTATAAATGCATAGAATCTGATGCAGGTATGTGACAGAAAGAAAAATAAAAGTAAATGAGGTTATTTTGGACTAAAACTTAAACTATACTTACATTTAATTCTGGGGCAGTTTATTGTAGCAAAGAGTTGTATAACAGGATGTTTGTCAGCTTTAATAGAGTTTGATGCCATGTCCCATACTGAGAGGTACTCTAGGTATCCCTCTGTGACTTCATTCTTTCTAACTCCAAAGTTTGTTGTCCTGCCATTTAGCCATCTGCTGCTACACTTCCTGTTGTCGTCTAATTTTCTTCCTTTCCAATTTTTTTTTACACCATCTCTGTTTATTTTCACACTCACATTGTAAACCATACCAAAGAGCTCCTAACTTTGGGGTTGGGCGTTTGCTTTAGGAAAAGCAGGGGGAAAGACACAGTAAACCTCCCACCGCTCTTCTTTGAACAAGAAAAACAAAGACTAGAGTGTGAGATGTGTTTGGTATCCTGCTAAACCATCCAATAGACACTTTATGAGGTAAAATCAACAGTGGGAAGTGTAAGATTTGTTTTAGCAAGAAGGAAACCATGTCCGAATGCTTTTAGTGTGAAACACCATTATAAACAAAAGCTGATTAGCCAGCTGACTCCTGCTGGGATAGTGAATGGATGAGAATGGGAAAGATGAGGGGAGGCCGCTCCTCTCCTGCATTATCTAAATAACAGGCCGGGGAATTCAATAAGTACTGGCCTCATCAGAGCTCATCAGCTCCCCCAATTAGGCTGCACATCATGGTGGCTGGTGTACTCATTGCTGCTGGTGACAGATTAGATTCTGTGTGTCGGTGCTTTGATTTTGTAGCGGAGCCGTTATCCGACATTGCTGACGTTTCTGTGAATTCTTTGCTTTATGCTTTTCCATAAAGCAATATTTGTTTTTGCTTGTTTACTTCTAATTTAAAGTCTGTTGGCCTAGTTTATTTCCACTACACATCTCTTGTTGATGCTGCATTAGCAGAATCTGACAGTCAACGTCAACTTTAAATAATGACCTACCTTCAGAGAGCTGCTGCTTTTTAAACCTCTGTGATATTGATGCTGTCGATATCTTTCCTCTCCCCGATTGCCTCCTTGTGTATCCCGAGGGGTCAGGGCATGTGAGGAAAACACACAGTCCTCCTGCATTGATTGCAGCCCATTAACACATACTGGTAAAAACAAAGCCTTTTATCATGTCTGAGATGTTTAGGCAAGGACTTACACAAAGTTTTTCTGCACAGGTCAACCTTTTTTCCTGGTTATTGCTCTCAGGTTACCATCTCAAGGGACAAGGGGCATATCTGTAGGTATCTGAAGGAGTTGTTTTTTCCACATTTTTTCTATTGAAGTAAAAATAGAATGTGTTTCAAACTGCTTCCATTTTTATGCTGCTTTTTAAGGAGTGGGTCAAAACTTAAGATTTGGAGAAGAACAGTAGAGAGGAAATACGTTGAGTATGGCCCCAATAAACTTTATTGGACCCTTAACCCTTTACGGACGACGGGATCGCCGGCGATCCGAGATGCATACATATTTTTCAAATTCAAACCACGTAAGGTAGAGCATTTTTTTTTTTTTTTTGCATATTAAACCGTAAGAATTGCGGTTCCTTTTCCGACCCT
>JAUZNJ010037166.1:0-11565 GCA_034780135.1 Jordanella pulchra
TATATATACACACACACACACACACACACACACACACATATATAACAACTATTTTTCCACTCCTAGAACAGGCTGAGGTCTATATTCATAATAACCTCTTCAAATAACTTATTTTTCTACATTTAAAACTTGTGACTTGTTTTATCAACCGCATATGCAGATGGGCTACGAGACCCTAACCTAAAATACAGAAGTTTTTTGTTTTGTTTTTCCATTAAACAAGTGGTGGGAAACTGTTTACCTAGAACTATATGTGCTCCACTGCTGATTTACCACAAACCTACAGACGGACAGAAAAAAGTAAAATAAATCTCAAATCTCTGTCTTGTAAACACATAACATGTAACCAAAATAAAAATGCAATTTTCATTTGACAGGAAAGGTAGCAAACCCTGATCTACATGAATAAAAAATAAATCACTGAAAGAAAACACAATCTCTTGTCTCAGCTATAGAAGGAAAATGCTATATATAGCTTTCCTTTTTTTTTTTTTTTTTGCTGCCATGTGCGTCACATTACCTATATAAAAAACTGTCAGAACTACCAGTTCTCTTTTTACAATTTAAACAGGGAAAAAAAAATCTGTTTTTGTTTTGTGAAATGGTTTTATTTGAGAGAAATATAGCATGCCAAAGTAAGCAATTAATAGTTTTAAGTAATTATATCAAAGGATTCATCTTTGTTTTCTCAGGAAACAAGAAACAGGGTCAAAATTATGCCCTGAATCTATTCAAAAAATTAGTTCATGCTTCATCGGTGCATGCACTGAAGGAATTCTCTTAAGTGTAACACTACTGTCAATACAGTGGGACAAGCAAACAATGCAAACTACATAAAGCCAAAGAAAACGTACGCGCTAAAGCGAAAAGAGTGGGGGGAACCCTTTACTATGTTCACAAGATGTAAAGAACCAACAGAAAAGATGGCTTTCTCTCCTGAAGGTGAATTTCGTGGCACTAAAGGAAGACAAAAGATGAACAGGGCCATGTCCATTAGAGAGTGCAGAGAGAAAACAAACAAAATGAGGGTTACATGGTGAATGGCTTGGTAATTGTAAAAATAAATCTAGAGGCGTTTAAGACGAGGCTTCCAGTAGTTTGGAGACTAGGCTGTCAGTGTGTCAAATGAAAGGAACTGGGCAATGAGGTGGGGTTGTAAAAGTGGCTCGAGGGAAGTGTTGGGCTTGAAGGAAGGCTTTGGAGTAAAGCTTCACACGCTCTTAAGAAAACGTTACAAAATGGCGTACTTAGACCAACTTTTGGTTTACCAACACCTTTTCTGTTTTCCAGATTCATTACTCCGGTACAAACACAAGTTATATGTATACTCCCATCTCATGTGAGGGATGTGCTAAAAGCTGCTAGCTCTAACAACGATGCCAGCATCTACTGTTTGGAAAAGAACATTTGAAAATCTTTACCTGAAGTACTTAACTGATATCTCTACCCCAGTTGTTTTGAAGCTACTACTTCACTTTTTTACAACATAAAATTTTATACCATGATCATTTTATGGTTATATTGTTAACATATGGGATTCATGTTTTCCATAGAACCCCCGCTTTTGAAAAAGGCTGATATTTACAATCTTGCCATCTAAAAATCTCGCGTACAGATTAGGCAAAACATTTTCTTATTTAAATTGAAACATCTGTTTATATTTAGCTAGTTACTCTTTACTACTTTGTATACCATATTTTTATCTACACATGTTTTTTTTTTTAAATGGAAAACACCATAACAGCTTAATAACATAATACTATAAATGTCATCATTTCAATGTTTTGAGGTTTTTTCTGTTTCTTTTGAGTTTTAGCTTTCGCTTTTTCTTGTTATTTTATTGTGCTCTTTAACTGTTGCTTTGTTTAGTTTACTTTTTTAGCACAATACTTCTATTTGGAGTTTTTCCTTGTTTAGTTTAAGTTCTTTTCTTTAAAAATGTTGAGTTTCTTGTATTTCCTTTATTACATTTGATAATTTGGATTTTTTTTCCATGTATGTTCATGAAAGAAAAGTGATTAAGATTAGCAGAAATCTAGAGAGCTGGCTCTGCCCAGTTGAACCCTTGGGTTTCGACACAAATCATTAAAACACTTGCTTACGAACTTAAACTAGTAGAAAATTCAGTTGGGAGGTCTTCTTGTCATTACCTTGTCAGGCCTGGATTTTAGGCCAATCCAAAAATAATTTTACAACAAGTAAGAATAAATATTTTGGTATAATTAAAAGATAACTTAAAACCAAAAATCTCTCAGGCAGATGAATAATTTTGTTTAAGCCTAAAAATCTTAAACTTTCTGCTCAAGTAAAGGTTGCTTCCCAATGATATTTTGCAGTCAACATGAATAACATAGTTTTCTGTTTTTGTTATTTTATGTGCACAACTTTCAGTGATTAAGGCATTTAAAAAAATCCCCTCTGTAGAGAAAATCTTTAATCTCTAAATCTTCAATATCGTCAAGGCAGATATTTTGCATACTGTGTTCTTAATATACTCCTAGCCAGAAAACAAAATGTGTCTTTTAGAAGTTTCTTCAAACGCATGAAGCAAAATGATGAGTGTTGCAAACCCTCTGCTCATGAAGCGCTAAACACATATTCAAGTATTTTTTTTTTTCTAAAGAAGGGCTGTCTAGTTCTGCTACAGGGAGTCGGAATAATGAGTGAACGCTGAGAAATTAGTTAACAAAAAACTGGTACTGGCTTAGGTGAGTACAGTCATGTAAGATGAAGCGGACAAGGTCCTTTCTGCCGCATTAGCCAAGAAAAGAAAGAGGAGCAAGAAATGGGAACACTAACCTAAAACAACAGAACCTATGCCAAAGGAGCACAGAGAATGTTCGCTACATATACATAAAGTACAACTAGTTAATTAAAAATGGTGCAACTTTAGTTTATTAAATCTTATTAACGATGCAGGAATAACTCCCAAGCAAAACAAGGGAAAAGTTTCCTTATCAACTGGTTTTAATAACCTTAGGCTCGTTTCTTCTACAGGACCTTGCCTTAAAATACTGTTAGAAGGGATTTTACAACTGGTAAGTTGATGCCAATCATTTTCGTCTCTGCCCCACATATCAGGTGTCGAGTAAAGTGTAGAATTACTCAATTTACCTTACAGGATTACTTCGGTCCATATGCCTGGATGATTTATTTTTACACAACATAAACAAGAAAAGATCTTTAGCATGAATATAAAAAACATATTAAGATATTTGCCATTAAAAAAAAAATAACATTTTAAATATAACTTGGTCAAGCAAGGAAAATAACCCATAATTAAGACTTTTTAAAATTATTTTCCTAGACATATTTTTTTTAAAAAAGGTTGCTGATTATGTAGCTGGCCCTGTTTCTTACACCGACTCGTGCGCACACACTCTGAATAAAGATGTGTTGCAAGAATGAGTCATCTCAATCCAGCTGTCCACAGGGCATCCATCTGATAAGCATACCCACACTCTCACATCAGGAGCAAATGTAAACATTGCAATAAAAACGACTGTAATACAATCAATTCTGCATTCAAGATGGGCTCTAAAGTTATACCATTTAAATACTTGGCATTCAAGCTATATGCAAATACTGCTCTTTGGTCTTACTGTTGTAGAAGCACAATCTTCCCTCGATGTGTCCAAATCACTGCTGTTAGTTATTCAACATATGCGTAATATAGAACACTTTCACTCACAAATCCATTGATCTTGTTTTCAGCTTTCTAACCCCTAAACAAAAGCTTGAGTTTAGAAGGTTTACTTGTAATGGGTATTTTATCTCTTGCTTTAACCACATACAATGGGGGCAAAAAACTATTCAGTCAGCCACTGACGCAAATTCAACCACATAAAGATGAGAGAGGTCAGTCATTTTCATCATGGGTACATTTTAACTGAGACAAAATAAGGTAAAAAAATAAAAAAAATTAAAATAAAAAAAAAACCAGGAAATCACATTATAGGAATTTTAAAGAATATATTTGTAAGATTACAGTGAAAAATAAATATTTGGTAAATAAGGATAGTTTTAGCATAACACTTGTTTGCACAAGAGGTCAAAGGTGTCTCTATAGGTTTGCTCCCACAATAGCTGGTATTTTGGCCCATTTCTCCATGCAGATCACCTCTAGAGCAATGTTGTTTTGGGGCAGTTACTAGGCAACGCAAATTGCTCCACAAATTTTCTATGGGGTAGACATGGGGTAAGCCACTCCAGGAGGGAGCCCCTTTATTGCCTGAGCAATCTGTTTGGAACAATTGTCTTGTTGAAAGACCCAGCCATATTCCACCTTCAAAGCTCTCACTGATGGTAAGAGGTTTTGGCCTTAAATCCCATGATACATGGCCCGATCATTCTTCCCTTACAGTGGATCAGTCGTCCTGTCCAAAGTATGATGTTTCCACCCCCATACTTCACAATAGGCATGGTATTCCTCAGTCTGTACATGTAGCCTAGTAGCTTAAGCAGGAAAACAAGCCTGGCACTGCAGGGTTTGAGTCCCTCTCACCATAGTGTGTTTCTGATGGTTGGTTTTGTTCTTTTGGTCCCAGCTCCCTGCAGGTTATTCATCAGGTCCCTCTGTGTTGTTCTGGGATTTATGCTTACCGTTTTTATAATCATTTTGACCCCACGGCATGAGATCTTGTGGGGCCTCATGTTGAGTAAGATTATCATTTGTCTTTTTTATCTTCCATTTTCTAACAGTCGCTCCCATAGTAGATTTATTCACACCAACCTGCTTGTTTAAAGTAGAATTACTCTTCCCTGCCTGATGCAGATCTAAAATTTTCTTCCAGATGTCCTTCGACAGCTCTTTGGTCTTGGCCATAGACTGTTTGGGGCAGTGGACAGGTGTGTTTTATACAGATAACGAGTTCAAACAGAGGCCATAAATACAGGTAACGAGTAGAGGACAGAGGAGCTTTTTAAAGAAAAAGTTACAGATCTATGAGGGCCAGACATCTTGTTTGTTTGTGGGCGACCTTATTTTCCAATGTAATCTACATAGATATTCTTTAAAAACCTACAATGTGATTTTCAACCTATTAATTTCTCATTTTGTCTTGCTTATTTAAAAAGGGATTAAAATTACAAACCTACTTTATCTTTGTGAGTAGCTGACGAAATGCTCTGTAGCATCTTTGTTCCACCTACTGTCCAATGTTGGGCAGGAATAAGTAAGTGCACATCAACAAACAAAAGGCGACAATCATTTCCAAGAAGGCGGTTTGACATTCTTCTGGAAATGCCCCAGATGTGTTTTGGCATACAATCCAAGTAAAAAAACATTAATTAGAATACAATGAAGTGAATAGGACTAAGCTGATCGCTTGTAGTTCTCTGAATAACCAACTATTTGACCAAGATAGATCGGAGCTCTGTTTTGTTATTTTGTAACAATCATGCAGCAACAAATATGGCTTTGGTTACATTTCATGAGCCATCTGCAGACCTTTAAATGCATGTTCCTTTACATTTAAAATAGGTAAAAAGTTTGGTTTAAATTACAGCAAGTTTCCTGAAGTATTAACCACAGTTTATGCTTTAGTTAAAACAAGTCAAAACTCTCTGAAACTGTCCCCACCACTCTGAAATTATCCCTGTCCCACTGAAATTAGGCCAATATACTCATTTTCTATGAGCTTATTCGCCTCTTGATTGACATCTGGGCCCCCTCCACGATGCTGTGCAGCACATTTCAGAGTAACCACTGATTATACCAACAGTTGTCAAAATTATACTGTAATTAGACTGATGCCCTGAATTACAATGGTAATGGCTGTTAAGATGAACTATTTCTAAACATATTTACATCCATATCTGTACATATATATAAGAAAAACTAAAAGAAAACATGAACCTAGTGCCCTTCAAACTCTGTCATCACCTCAGACTCACTCTGAGTGCGCTTGCAGGGAGGTAAACGCATGCATTGTTGCAGCCGAAACATAGATTTATTAAACCAAGCAACACATTTCTAATCTGTATTGTATTTTTGGGTTTTTTTTTGTAGTTTATAGGAAAGATATTTGTAGTCTACTGGTACAGCTCATACGCATTAAGGTTTATCTTAAATTAGAATCAGATATTTCCTTCAGCAGGTTTGGTTTAATAAACTTTTTAGCCCAAAATTGTCTTTGATATTACGTTAAACCAGTAAGAAAATTCTGCATTACTATATGGTGCTAGAAATACATTTTATCCCACATAAATGATCCCACCTGACTTGTTTCTTTAAAAGTGAAATCTGTTACATCTTAGTGCTTATAGGCCATAAGTCAACTAAACCTAGTTTCCAATGAAAACCTTAGCTTTTCACAGCTCTACTCAACTCAGTCTCTCTTCACTCTGCATGCAACAGAAACTGTTGCGTTTCCATGTGGCAGTAAGCCCCAACTCTATCTGTCATTGTTGTGCTCTCTGCCACTACTAACAGTGACAGTAACACTTTACTTTAAATTTTCTCAGTAAGAACATTTTCCTTTCTTTTTCCTTGTCCCATAGTTGGTCGTTAAAAAGCAGTCTATGCCTTACGTGGCTTTGTTCAAATCTACACTTGAGTCACCAATTATGTTAGCAAGCTATTAAACAGGTGTCTGCGGAAATGTGCATCAATATAAAAAGAGCAAAAGATTTTGGAGTTAATTTCAGTCAAGTTGAGCAATGAAAAGTAGATTCTTTTTTTTTAAGTTACAAAGACGGTGGGGATTTGTTTGTTTACACTGTTGATCATCTAAACTTGAAGCTCAGGTTTGTAAGATTGAAGTCCAAACAAGTCTAGCAGACAGAGCACTGAAGTGCCCTCAAAGAGGCGGTTTGCTCAGCAAGGCTGAACAATTTGGCGCTCTGTAGGCTGAGGCACCCCATTTGGCTAATGAAGTCTCAGACTGTCTTCACACCACACCCCCACCCACCGCTCCACTATGAAATGTTCTACTCATGAAAGTAATGAGGCAGGGAGGAAGAAAGACTCTTCTGGCCACTGATAACCTCAGACTAAACTTGCAACCTTACTAGACGAGGGCCTAATATCTGGCCGTCAATCAGCCCCAGCATCCCCGGCTGGAGTGTTTAGTTACAAGGATCAATTATTTACTAGCCTCCTCTTTCACTACTCAGTGCACCCAAAAAAGGAGTGTGAAGACATAAGACAAGAAAAACACTGTCAAGTGGTAGCCGCTTTAGTAAAACAAAATATGGAATCAGAAAACATTTGTTTAATAATACAGTGTTTGACAAATGAACTGAGAATTACATGCAATCTGACTTTAGAATACAATACTTCGAAAAGATCTTCTGCACTTTTTTCACATTAGAAACAACCGTTCTATATTGTTAATAGATTGAAAATACTTTAAATAACTAATTTGTCAACTCTGAAATATGTTATCTAATGAAAACCATGCACAAACAATATTAAAATGATGCAATTGCTTTGAATCCATATACTTCATATTTACTCTTAACCCACTGACTGCACAGCTGAAACAGCAACTTCAGCCTTTTAACTAATTTAGAGACAAGATCGTATTACTGCTTCACTCAAATTAACATTAGCACTTCACCATGCTGGTTGAGTTTGAAAATAAACAAAGTCCCAGAGAAAATATATAACCCCAAACAGTAAGCAAAAAAGCACTGTATTTTTTTCAGGTTCAAGTCATTGCTGACATTAAAGATATGATTCTATCTAAGTATTACTTCTTTGAAGGTATGGTATTTTTAGCAGTCCTTTCTTAAACTGATCAAATTGTACAATTATACTTTACTTTTTGGGAGAATATCTCTGTTGAAGACTGAGGAGTAAAACACATAATTACACAACAATTGCTCACAAAGGAAACTGTAGTGGTCAAAGTGACTGAAAATAACTGCAGAGTTCCTAATATCATTCAATTTCTGTTATTTGGAAAAATAGTTTCTATAATCAAGTTTCACATAAAAAATAGATAAATCTGTATGATCACAAGATAATGTTAAACTTATTGCAATGATACAATTCTTCTTTTTAAACAAACACAAAATCAACGAGACTGGGATTCCAAGCAACACTGCTGTAATACCTTAACTGTACCAGAAGATGGCAATATCATTAACGATTACATGTATATTTAACTGAAGAAGACTCTCAGGAAGGTTAAAGGTTTAGTTTCATTCTTTTGAAGTCAGCTTCTGTTAAATTAAAATTAATGCATCCATGACCTCCAGTAGAAGTATGTCACATCGACACGGCGTCACATTTTTATATTAATGAAGCCTGACAAGCTAATCAGACACCTGCTAAATCAATCCCCCTCAGCAGAAAAGTGAACCAACTTTGATGCTTTTTCACAACTGGCGGTTAGATACAAGATCTAAAGTTTACGTGACAGCAATTTTGCCAAGAAAAGAACACACAAACCATTCCAACACCACCACCATTAAACTGAACTGCTGATACAAGGCAGGATGTTATGTGGATGATATTTTTTCATGCCGTTTATGCCAAATTTTCATCAGTTAATGTAAAACTGTGGGAACCCCGTCCAAACTATAGAGTTAAACTCAGCATTTAGCAAACAGCCGCTGAAGGTAACATAGATTTCAGCAGAAGAGGACTGTCTGCTTCACACTTCCATAAGATCAGGGCTCAGAAAAGGAGTTTTGCTTGCCCTGAGCTGCAGTTGCCATTTTCTATGACCCCTCAGTGCCGGTTATGCATTAACATCTCAGCAAATCAGTAGTTTCTAAACTATTTAAAGCACCCTATTAGGTCTGCTCAAAAGTAACGACTAGAGACCATTAAGAAAACAGATTATCTGCACTAATATTGGTGAACGGGGCAGTAATGATATAACTTCTAAGAAATAAGTAAATGTTATTATATAGTTCTGCACTGGGTTTATAGAAAACATAGACAACAGATAATGAATTGTCTATCCATCTTTTGTAGTAAAAAATGTATGACTTTCTTAACAATGTTTTTAGAAAAAATCGTTTCTGACTGGTGTCTGCTTTTCAAGCAATACAAAAAAGAAATTGTTGTTTCTTAATAAATTTACCATCTGAACAACTCTTAACTTTTGTTTTTATGTAGAATTTAAAAAATAACCTTAATTGTATGATGGGTGTTAAAACTCTAAACAGATTAATAGTTAAATAATTGTGCAAAATAAATTTTTGTCCAAGTAGCTCCTTCCAATATTAATTCTGAATACAGAGACATTAAAATGAAAATGCATGTGGAGTATATTGCTCAGCTCCATTAAAAAAAAAACTTAAATCAGTTTTGTTTTTTATCAGTGATCGAATCATTAGTTTTAAACATTTTTTATCCAGCAAGACCAATTGCACAGCCAGACTTACTGGCAGCTTGTATGCAAAATATGGATAAATGTGATAACTGAGGATTTTCGGACATTAGGAAGTTACCGTACTAATTGAAAACAGTAAATTGAAATATTAAGGCTGATCTTTTCCACAAGGGGAGTGGGTTGAGACCAAAGTGTAAAAGTGGGCAGTTTGCTTCTCCTTCAGCAGCAGTGCAGGGTTCTTCTCCCGGACTCACAATTTATTAATCCATTCCAGAGGAGGTCCTTGACACAGGCCTGTGCCAGTGAAAACCTCTGCGCACCCTTTTTTATCACAACACTAATTTATTTGCTTATATCTTAAAAAAAACAGATAAACCTCATAATAACCTTAAAGACTTTGCAAAAAATGTTTTTAAGATTTCAATTAAATGTTGTGTCTCGGCTAACCAGTAGTACATTATAGGAGGAACAGGCAAATAGATTTTTGGTGATCGATAAAATACCTGAAACGGCACCTATTACCTGTTGACAGACCCTCTTTAACATACCTGTTTTAAAATTAAAACTGGAACATAAATGAGAAATATACAGAAAAATGTTTTGAACAAAGTTAGCAATACCAAAGTTCAAGGAACACAATCAAATCAGCAATGTGAGGAATGATCATAAGAATTATAAATGGAGGCAAAGCTTATTTGGCATATTGATACGTTGTTAACAGTTTTCCAATCATGTTCAGGTAAAGCAAACTGGGAAACCAGTTACCTTAAAACATTTCCAAGGGTTAAACATTACAAGAGGCAAATTAAACAGTTAATTCAACAATGTTAAAATTGACATCTCAGAGCTAAGTGTGCACATAAACTGCTTGATGTGGAAGGTATTTATTCAACTCCTTAAAGGCCAGGATTTAGACAGAAATTGAGGGAAAGGTTCAGCAAAACTGCCTTTAAGAATACATTGTTGGGCCTCTATATTTAGAACTTGTGTGCCCATGCGTATATACAAATAGTACATTAGAAATTAAGTACAAAGTTTGCTTTGTGGACAACAGAACTAAAGCAGGTAATCTGCAAGTTTGAGCGAATTATCTGAAAGACTTAAAACTAGTGTAAGTTACAAAAATAATGTCCACTACCTATGTGTTAAATTCTGAAGGTGCTTTGTATAGCTGAGAAGTATTTTACCAATAGCACATTACACAACATGCTTCTTAACAATCATTAGTGACAAAGTTTTGAAATACTTGGTATCAAATCCATGTTTTCACGGCACACTTGTTTAATATGAACTTTCAGACTGTAAAAAAACTTTGTAGAACATAGTGTAAAAAAATATATTCATATTTCCATCTCCTGAACCACAGATGTTCAGTTCAAATTTATAGAAAATCAGGATTAAAAAGCTATTCTAAGATGAAGGCTAAACTGGAAATTATTATCAGGACACTTCAACAGACATGTAGACAGAAAGGACAGTAAGAAAGAGAGAAGGGATAAGCATTAAGGAATAGAGAAAGAAATAGAAAAGAGGGATGAGCAGAAGGTGTGTATATGTGAACGCCTGGAACCAAAGTCCTGTGGTGTGTATGCATGAGTATGCTCTTGTATTAAGGTTTAACAGAGCTTCTTCAGGAGGAAAAGATGCTCAATAGCAGGTTTCCGTGGCCCCAGAGTTGCACTAAACAGCCTTGGATTGATGAAGCAGCGACCTGAGCCCCAGATATCCAAAAGCACCCCAGATCACTAGGGGGGGGCAGACATTGGGACGGACGTACCAACCAGAGAAGGGCAAACTAGAACACACAGAGCCCAGTCCCTGGGGGCCCGACCCCAGAGGCCATAGTGCTGAGGTCCCAAGGGCCACAGCATTGAGCCACCGAGGTCAAGGCCAAGGTGGACCCGGATGAGAGCCCAGGGGTCCAAGCCCTGGGGTGCATCACCCCGTAGCGGGGACCCCACAGGGCCAGAAATCTTAGGACCGGCCAACCAGGAATGAGACAGCGCCCACCAAAGAACCCAAACCCGCACCTAGAGAACCATCAGTGGACCAGCAAATACAACAACATCAACTATCATCCCTTCATACAACCTTGTTAATTAGCCCATTATTTGAGAAAACAAATATTAGGAAAATATGTTAATTATAAAATTCACAGGGAAAAGCGGCAGCTATTAATGGTTGTTAGAAGGCCTAGTGCAGGGGTGTCAAAGTGGTTCCAGAAAGGGCCGTGTGGCTGCTGGTTTTCTTTCCACCCAAGCAGTAGCACACCAGA
>JAUZNJ010037167.1:0-11564 GCA_034780135.1 Jordanella pulchra
TGACGCGTCAAGATGTGACGCTGAGGGGACATTGCCCAGGCGTCAGTATATGACGAGTCGGGAGTGAGAATGTGTTGGACTCATATACCGTCGCAAGTTTGAGTCCTAGCCCTGCTGACCTTTCCCGATATCTTTCCCCTCTCTTGTAATCCTCTTTTCTGTTTGTATACTTTAAAAAATAACAAAATAAAGGCCACTAAAGCCTACAATAATAATAAAACAAAAAACTCCCATAAGTTTATAGCGCAAATCAGTACAGATTAATGTTTGTCATCAAATCAACCATTCATGTGTTTTCTAAAGGTAAGAAAAAAACTAGAGAATTGTTCAATGTAGAAACATCGGTAACTTCCAAGACTAGTTTAATGTGACTTCATAAAGTTAATGTTAAATTGGTTCAATTGAAAGCCTTCCATGGTTTTACGTAAAAAGAGTTTATATAACTTTTAACTACTGCTTTTAATCGCTTTACTTAACTGATTCAAGTGATTTTATTGAAGCTGTCTTTTTTTCATGAAGTGCATTTTCAATTAAAACTGTTACCTGAATAACTTTTACAGACCAACATCGATAGGTTTTCAGAAGCAGTGTATTCTGATGGGAAATCAGAAGACAAATTTGCCATCCATGCTAGCAGGAGAAAATCTTTTGTTCATGACGCTTTCATGAAAAAGTGTGTTCTCTGAAAGCTGAAAATATATCACAGCTTCTGTGTGTGCCCAAAGGCAAAAAGAATGATAACGTCTAAAGTGTTTGCTGGCAGAGTCTCTTGTAGTGGATAAAAATAATGAAATGGTCCAAAAGTCTTGCTTGCTGACTCAGCAATTGTTCCCATTACTTACTCAGATTCTAAAACATAATATAGTTTATTTAGCACAGTATATTTTAAAAGCATTACTTTCTACATCCAGTATTTATTTTTGCCTCCCTCTGCCAACCTGTGCAGTGTGTTTGCCAAGGAATTCAGAAAGGAACCTCCAATAGGTCTCTTGCATTAGAGAACTTCTCCTTTACTGGCAAAGGCTGTCAGTCATTCATGACATAATAAATCCAAAGAGATTAAGGATACATCCAAGCAAAGACAAAACACTTATAATTTCAGAAACTTTGTCCATAAGAATGAGTCAGCTCAGTAAATGTATGCCGCCACATGAATGTACTTACTACCACTGAAAATGCTGTGAAATTATGCCAGACATGTTGGTGGCGCTGTGACGCAATAACAGAAACGAGCCAGAAAGGGAATGTGGCGTGTGCACAACACTGTATGGCTCTATTGTTCCTGTTATTTTCAAACGTGTGTTTGTCTAGAAGTGGTCTGTTTACACAAGCATCTCAGATAAAGTTTCAGAGGCGGTAACCATGGAACATCAAACCAAAAACGTTCATTCACAGTCCCCCAAAAGCCAGCCTCATGTGGATTACACAGGAGTTTGGTAAAGTATTTTACCATTTGAGCCTGAGCTTGTCTTCCTGTGGATGGGGCCTTAAAATACAAAACAACTGGAGCGTGATGGAGAGTGACGAGAACAGCTTTCATACTAAAAATTTGCATTCAGGCGAAATTCCTTTCCTTTTGAAATTACTTTAATCAGGCTTGGGTCCTTAAAAAGCACCCCTGCCTGATGAAAGTCCCCAGAATCTTATAGGAATGTGTTACTGTCTGAGGTAAGCATGTTTGACATACCGTAGAAACAATAATCTCGTTCCAGCCCAGGGTGAAACAGGGTGGCAGGATGGCAGCCTCATGCTCTGGGTTACTTTTCTTTATGTAAAACTTTTGTTTGGGGGATTTTTTAATCAAAGTGAAATTGTATAACCCTGCCAAATACCATTAAGTTGGAAAGGTGCTTGATCAAACTATGGCTGCTGGATGCTGAGGGTCAATATGGATATGCACACTTACCAACCAGTTTTTTTTTTTTCTGTTTTTTCCCACTTTAAGAAAAGGCAGATGAACCGTAAAGGATGCTACATGCTGCAAAGGTTGGAGATGTGCACACATCTTGGAACCAAGCTTTGGTTCCTACTCTTTTTTTCTGTTTCAGACAGAATAAGTTATGCATAATATGGACTATATTCTCTCTGTTTTTTATTATATGAAGAGGATTTTTGTTTTTCTAAAAAGTGTTTCACAGGTTTTTCTAACGAAGCCAAAAACTGATGTTGTGTTGAAGGAAAACAACTTAGGATCGATTTGCAACAAATTAGTTTCTAACTGAATTAATATTCTTAATATTTTGAATTTTACATGTGGGCAGATGAGCTGATATGTTGGTGAGGAAATGATAACCTAAACTCTCTTCGTTGTCTGAACTTAAGTTTCTCATTCTGGATGTTTTGTTCCTGTTTTTCTCTTTCTGAGGATTGATTTTTTTAAGTTAATGATTACTTCAGCAATATCACAAAGCCTTACTTTCCCAGTTTACTGTGTTTTTTTATAAATCTTACCTCCACATCAATGAGTTTGTGGCATAAAAGATGTTGGCCCTTATCGAACTGCTCCTTTATTAGTGTTTGAATGTTCTCCTATTTCCTTCCACAAATTGAACTTGCACAATTTTCTCTCATTGATGGTATCTATAAATACATCTTGGAGTAGATCATGCAGCAAGAGCATCAGCAGAGATTAGAGACTGGTTCATTTCTAAGGTCTAATCTCCAGGGAGTCATGGATCTGCCTTATAAGCATTTCTAGTGAGACATGTTTGAATCCCTTCCATCAGAAAGTATTCAAACGACTCCCTGAGAGGTCCAGCCTCCCCAACTTGCTCCTTTTGATATGAAGGAGCAGGAACTCTGGCTGCGTGATTTTTTTTTTATTGATACAGTTTATCTGACTTTAGTTAAGGGGTTAAATTATTGGTTCATTTGTAAATTTAAAGGTTTCCAATTTAGTTTCAGTTCAGTTTTCATTCCTACTGGCCTGTTATCAGTATTTTGTAATTTTTTCATAGAAATAATAGAAATCATTTTGGTAATCCTTGCTAATCTGAAATGGCCAATATGTAGTCTGAATTAACAGCAGTGATGGTAACATTTTTGTATTGCTTATGCAGTGCGTGTAAATATGTGATGTAAGTGGGTGACTTATTCTTTTTGCCAGCTCTTTGTTACAGTGGCAAGGAAAAAATTATGTTTGAAATATTGTAAATAAGCTATAAAAGTGTTTAGTTACAGTGGGAACATGACGGGTTAGTTTAAAGGGATCCTTTTTGAAAAAGCTGAACAGATTCATATAGTTTAGTTTGACTTTTTTATCACGAGTTTAGAATAACATTGCAGCTCTGCAGGGAATAACACACATGTTAGGAGGAGCGGTGCTAGCTTGCAACTTTTCCATGCATTTGTTTAAGTTGGTGTTGCTGTTCCCTCTCATTGTTCCTTCGGTTTCTTTTGTCGTGACAGTCGTGATTCACAAAGTCGCACTGCATGCTCTGTGCCTCTTCTTCCTCGAGTAGCCTACCACCATTATCTGCTTGTGCTGTCCTTGCCTCCCTGGGATGCTCAGAAACAAGACAACAATAAAAGCAAAAGCTCTAAGGATGAAAGGATTTTTATGTTGTTCCTATTCTTTCAATGCCAGGTTTTTGGTAAACTTTGTTCATATTTTCATGCACAGAAATACAACCATGGTAGTAGACAGCTTGCAGTTTAATAGGATTTCACAACAGTTCCTACTAAGGGTCATACAGGTCAAAAAGAAGGGAGATGTCAAAAACAGTCTTCAATGCTCAGATTAATCAAATGCAGCATTTTGGGGACATTTGAGGGATCTTTTCGATTTTTTGTATTTAATCAGCTAACTTCAGTGAAAGTGGACTCAGATTTCAAACATTTATCAGATAAAACCCAATGTGGTTTCCTCAATCTGTTATCCAAGTCGTGACTCCATCTATGGCAGATAATGCTGGTTGCTTGCAGGTTGCTTTTTTTCCCATGCCATGTAAATACATTTGTGTAGCCAATGCATGTGGAGGAAAAGGGATAAAAATAAACATTGGGGATATCGCTACTGGACTTATTTCAGCTGAGAGAGCTGCTCTGCCTTTTATCACAGAGTTAGAGGATTCTGTAACTCTCTTTCTCTTGGTTTCTGAAATACAGACTCAGCTAAACCTGTTTTCAAGAGACAGGCAATCTAAGAACTGTATGTAAATGACAAAGATTTAATAGTCCAATAATAATGCACAATTAGTTTATGAAATGGCACTTAAACAGCAGGTTAAGGTGCAACAGAAGATCAACATTCATCTGTTTAAAAATCAACTGGAATATAAACTACGTCAAAACAAAGAAAAACAAAACTTAACACACCATTCAAGACGGAGTAGGTAGATGTAAAAATGTATTAATCCCCACTTATATTTAATTATATACATTCCTAAATCGTTTACATCTCGATATAAATTTACACTTTAGGTTTATTAGAATAACAGCCAATGGTTGATTATCATGTGGCAGAAAATAACAAGGAGCAAATTTTTCAAAAACAACAATCCTAAGCTGTAAATGTCCCAACAAATATCTTTTTACTTTCGATCCATTTATATTCGTGGCGTAATACATCCACATCCAAAAAAGTGAAATGCTCAAGGTCGTTGTGTTTGTACAAGTAAACAGATTTGTCTTTTTGTTGTTTGTACATTATTTAGTCTCTAACATTAAAACCACCTCCTCTATCACTGGATCTTTTTTCAGATATTGCCTTGAAGATAAGTGTTCCTTTCCCTGGACATAATTATTGGCATTTTGTATTTAACTCAACCGATGTCAATGTTTGTGACCCTAAACAAAATAACTTTATGTGTTTCCTCTTTTCCAGGTCATTAACAATTCAGAGGTTCTTTTTTTATAACATCTACTCCCATAATGTGATAAAGAAGCTTTTTGGTGTCGAACTTATAAATGTAAACATATTAAGCGTTAAGTATTGTTTACATCAGGTGCAATGAATACTTGTATCCAGACTGCTAGTAATATGAGGAGGGATAGAATTTGATTTTCATAGTTTTTCCTCAATGATTTGCAGAATCTTTATAATGCATCTATTACTTGGTGCAGCTGAGCAGTGTTGCAGGCTTGAAGTTCTGTTGAAGTGAAAATAACCAACATAAAAGAGGTTCCCTAGGCTTGCATCATTTGTAGGGGAAGCCTTACTCTGCAGGCTAGTACTCTGATTCTTTGAAGCTATCAGCAGGTTTTAATAACACAAATGTAGGTAATGTATTAGATTGGGTTAAGGAGAAGACTTCAGATACACCTTTAATTACCCTCATTATTACTCTCCTTCTCTTTGACCCTTTTATCCCATTTTTTTATATTTTATGCCCCTGCTCTGTACGAAACCAGGATTCAGATCATCTCGCTTACTCTTCCTAAACTTCTCTAGCTCCTTCCTACAACCCTCTCATCCCACTCATCCTCTTTACTCTTATACCTCATTGAGAATTCTATTCCTTTTCTCTCCTATTTTATCACTAATTTCTCAGCCTTTTGATGGGATTATCAGTGTTGGAAATCAGTGATTTTATTCCACTTCTTAATCCATCCATTCTATCAACATCATCTAGCACTGCCTTTAATCTATTCTTTACACCGCATGCGTAAAACTCAAAGTAAAGGGCCGAATCCAAACCTTTACAGCAATTTGTGAGGCTTTCAAGAGCCAAAAAGGTGCATCATGTTATAAAGTAGAGGTATGTGGGGTTTTTTTTTGATGGGTGCAAAGTGGCTAAACTTGTAAAATAAATTGGATGAAAATTATAATCCCAGAGCAGTGTGCTCTTTGTACATAAAATGATGAAATCAGAAGTTTAATATATATCTGCAACTGGCAGGTTCAAAAACTAAATTATAGATTATTCTGTTTTTACAATCCTGCAAAGTTTTTTGTAATCATTGGTCTTTTTTTTTCCTCCAACAGAGGGATCGTTTTGTAAAACTCCTAGATCAGTTGCACAATTCTTTGAGAATCGACCTCTCCATGTACAGAGTAAGTGGAAGTTTTCAGCTCATCTTTCCCTTTTCATCAACACATGAAAGTGTGCAGTTCCGATGTAATACAGGGAGCCATTGTTACAGTTACCACTGAGGGAAGAATTGTTTTTTTCTTCTTCTATTTCTGCTGGTTTCTTATTGTCTTCCAAAGCAACATAAATGAAAATATACCCTTATGTGTTTCCTGATAGACACTTATTGTGATACATTTAACTACATTTATGCTACTTCTTGCCCATTAATTTAGGTCAGGTTACAGTTTTTATAGATTAGTTTTAATCAACCTTATCTGCAACGTACATTTTTTTTCCTTGTGTTTGTACATTTCTGTGTGCAGAATAACTTCCCAGCCAGTAACAAGGCCCGTCTCAATGACCTGAAATCGACTGTAGATCTTCTTACCAGCATCACCTTCTTCCGGATGAAGGTAAAAAAAATTTTAAAAAACTTCTAAGGATTTTATTTAAATACCTGGAAGTTAGTTGGTGTACTCTGAAAAAAAAAAATCGAAAAAGTGAAATCAAATTTATAGCCTACAGTCACAAAGTATGATAAAGGTTTTTACATTTATTACACCATCTAAACTTTTACTCTCTTATCATAAGTTTTCATTTTTTAGCTCTGAATGACATGTTTTTGTTAACTTGAATTTTAATCTTAATTTTCCTACTTTTCCATGTGTTCTGCAGCAATTTTCACGTTATCCATATAGTTTAGTGACAGCATTTTTTTTCAAAGACATTACCAGGATTGCTTTATTAACATGCTGTCCATTCTGTATCAGCTGGCTCGACATTTCCCAGTCTGTTCTGTTTACTGTTCCCTGTCCTCCCACTCATTGTCTACTAACGTTCAGGTGTTGGAGCTGCCGAGTCCGCCCAGAGCAGCCAACGTGGTGCGTGATTGTGTAAAAGCCTGTCTGAACTCCACCTACGAATACATCTTCAACAACTGTTTGGAGCTCTTCAACCGGCAGTTTCAACCTGCAATTCCAGAAGTGAGTTTTGAAGTTTCCACATTTCAAAAAAGAGCATCTGGAAAACAACATATTTGTTCATAAAAACATACATCAACTTATGTAGCTTTGATTTGATCAATCAAGTGAACATAATACAACATCTGACCCATCGTTGTTGAAAGGACCAGAGCTGTTAAAATTCAAATACATACAGTGAAAAAATGTTCTGTAAGACAAAATTTTTACCACACAATAAAATCTAATTAATCAAAGTTGAATCAGAAAAGGAGTTACTTTTTCTTGTTTTTCTTTTGAATTCATGCCTGTTTTTTTTTAATTAACTGTAGTTATGATATTAATTTAGTAGTTTTTATTGAAATTATTATTTTAAATTTGGCTTTCAGCCTTTCTATTAATTTAGCTTAATTTTCAATTTATTATTATAAAAAATGTAATGCTTATTATGCTTATTTAAATATTGCTGATTATTATTACAATATTTGAATATTAATCTAATAGTATCAGTAGCATTCTTATTATTAATTCTAGTACTACTAGTAAGGATTACAGAACTGATCACACTGAAATTTATCATAATAACTCTAAACATTACTTCTCTTATCATCATCATTACCATTTTGTTATTATTAACAAAATCAAAATTTTTAATTATTCATTAATGTAAGATAACAGTATAGTATTTGTGATTGCAATCACATATAATAGTATTTCAGAAAATGAACAAAAATGAAAAGGTATTTTTCTGTATGTTTGGGATAAAATGGGCAAAAAATGATGAGACTATTGCTTCAGTAGGATTTATTCCATTCTAATACTGTTGTTTTGGTTCTACACTATACTTAGATCAAACCAGCAGTCAAACTAAAATGCTTATATGATCCTTAGTGGTTTTAAACATGTTTCTGATGTATTTTAGTATTGCTACGCCTGAGAAAGGATCATTACGTGATGATCTGTTCCACCTCTCTTTTTTTAGCTTGCAAAAATGATTCTCACTGACAGCGCGTGCTGCACAAAGAGATGGACTAATAAGAGTCTCCATCAGTGTCTTTGAATATTTTATTACTGTTCTTTGAAAAATTAGCCTATAATGAATGACAAGTTGTTTTATTGTCTTCTTTTTCGTATAAAATAACCACTGTGTATGTACAGAACCTTAGACAATGATTGATCTTGAATTTTTTGGTGTTTTTTTTTAATTCATTTTTTGTTGGAGTGTTTGATGCAAAGGCTGCTTTGTGAAAGATTACCTATTCATTAGAGCATCTTTTTTTCCCCAGTCAGTTTCTCGGAGATGTAACAAATTCAGAACACGTCTGAACTGACTTTTATATTTTGTTTCTTTTCACCATAACAGCCTGAGCAGGAAAAAAAGAAAAAGATAAAGAAAAAGAAAGAAAAAGATGAGGGAGAGTCTGAGAATGGTGAAGAAGAGGAAGAGGAGGAGGAAGAAGAGGAAGAAGAGGAGGAAGAAGAGAAGAAAGAAGAGAGTCAGCCAGAAGAGCAAGGCCCAAGCATCCAGAATTTGGACTTTTGGCCTAAACTAATCACGCTTATTGTGTCCATTATTGAGGAAGACAAGAACTCATACACGCCCATCATTAACCAGTCAGTACTGACCCCTATACTTGGCATTTTGATACGGAAATCATTGATATATTTACCCCCTTTAATAATCTGACATTTTAAGGTTTAGATTAAATTCCAAGTCCTTTAAAGTCAGATAAATTATATTTTATTGTTACTAAAATATAGATTAATACCAAACCATGGAAATCGTAAGCAACAGGTTTTGGAGGACACTTGTTTACTTGTTTCTTAAGGATTGATGAAATCTGAAATTGACTTCAGCTTTCAGTTATTACTGTAGAGAAATTTGTTCCAACATCAATGCAAGAAAGGTTCTCAGTCGACAAAACCGCTTTGAAAGTATTTTAAAATGGGTTCAAAAAAGATGAACCTACTTTTTTTGAAGTTTGGTATTTTATTACACATATACATGTAAAGGCACACATATTACTCCTAAAATCTTCTTGTTTTTTAGAGCAGAAGCTTTATCAAACTCCAACTTTATATTTTTTTGGATTTATATATGGAGTTAATAAATGAACAAGACAGAAAAGTGAGATCCCATAAAAAGTACCCTGTCCTGGTCAGTGGAGCACTGAGTTATCCTAGCACAAATGCTTATCAAAAAATATGGCTACAAAAATTAAGAGAAGCTCAGAAAACTCAATAGAATTTAAAGTTCCCCAAATCTACTTTAATTCCTTATATGTTTGCATGCATAATGAGATAAACAGTTTATGCTTTTCCTTTCTGAAAATTTTAGATTTCCTCAGGAACTCAATGTTGGTAAAGTCAGCGCTGAGGTGATGTGGAATCTCTTCGCTCAGGACATGAAATATGCTCTGGAAGGTAAGACCATGTTTCTATAAACTCTCTACTTCTGAGTATGAGTGTATGCACATCTCCATCCTCTAAATCCACACCATCAACTCTCATCCCACTCTGCTCCATCATCTTCTGCAGTTTTGGATAAAATTGATCACTATCACTGGAACAATGGTGAGATTAGAGGAAGTAACTCAATGTGGATGTTAGGATAGAATAGTTGCGAGAGTCATCAGTGGAAAAAGAAGTGTGTTGTTGTATTATAATAGTCATTGAGTATAGCGACAAACTCACTAAGCTGACAACAATGTCACGTGTGTTAGAAGAGTAAGAAAATCAATTTCATACGTGCAGACTAACAGTAATTCAACAAACATACTATATATATATATATATATATATATATATATATATATATAAACCAGTCGTCAGTCTTTCTTGATTAGTAGATCTTTCTCTGTAACTACATTCAGGCTTGTAGAAATAGTAACTTGTTGTCCTGGTGGTCTGAATGCCTGTAATATGTTTAATATTATATTATTCAATTCATTACTAAATAGTGCACCTTAAAATTTGTGTGATAGAGATGTTATTTTTCTGTTCTCAAAACTTTTATCCTCTGTGTATCAAACTTTCTTCTTGCTTTGTCTGAACTCTCATTGCTTCATTCATTGTTATGTTGCCATCTCAGCTCCTGCCACATTTTGCATTCGCAAAGTTGATTTTTATGCTGGTAAGACTTTGTCTGTGTGTAGGTGTGTTTTTCTGTACTAGTTTATATGGCCTATTAACAGAGGTGGATAATCCAGGTCCAGAAAGTTAAAAACCCTGCCTTGTATACCGTCATCCTGTTCACCTGACCAGGTGATTAGCCCCTTAGGTGATTAGTCTGTGTTGTGGAGCGGGATATGCAAATGGTTGGAATTGATCTCTGTACAGGCTTTTTACTTTCTGGACATGGATTATTCACCGCTGCCTATTAAGGACTTTTTGTAGTATTTTGACCAGCCATCTGAAGAAAGACGGTTTTATGGGGATCAAAGCCCAGAAACTTCAGGGCTGATGGTTAGGGGAAGGGTGTAATTTAGATGTAAGGTTAGGGTTGGCATTATAATGGTAAGGGTAAGTATTGATGTTTGACATAAATGCTGTTACTAAAATTAAAGTTCTTTTTTTTTTTGTGAACCCAAAACATTTCAGATAATCCCAACATATCACAGACAGATTCAGTCTGCAGTCTGATTTTGGGTTGTTTTTGCTACCATACAGTGTTTGCACTGATATGCAGGTCATTTGGTTCTGCCTCATTGTGAACTAGAATAGCATACCTGGGCGTTTTCCTTCAGTATTTTCTTCCAGATAACAGAATGTTAAACAGACCTATAAATGTATAATATTAAACTGTGGGCCTAACTAACCACCAATATACTCAGCAACACTGCTGCCTCTCTGCAGTTTCAACAGCAAGATTCTGTTTTTCTATCTTTTAGTGAAAAGATGCTAAAATAATTTTCATTTGAATAACTACAAGTCTTACATGTTTGATTGTTCAAATGTTTAGTTTGTTTAATGTGTATAATTTTGTGGGGTTTTTTTCGCAGAACATGAGAAGCATAAGCTGTGTAAGTCTGCTGACTACATGAACCTACACTTTAAAGTCAAATGGCTGTACAACGAGTATGTGAAGGAGCTGCCCGTGTTCACAGATGCTGTGCCTGAATACCCTGCGTAAGACAATCATCCTTCTCTCACTTGTTTTCTCTCTCTCTTTCAAATGGGAGCTCCACCCGATAGATTTTTGATCGATAATTTAATGTTCCTACGATGTGCTGTATATTGAGCTGCAGAGTTCTGCATCCCTTAGCTCTGTTGCCTTGTTGCAAGATAATTCTGTGTTTCAGTTCACTCTAAATTGATCTTAGTTGTGGGCATGTATGTCTCCAGCTTCTGTGTAGATTAGTTATTGGTGGTTAAAAGTCCACCCCCAAGGAACAATTGGGTATTTAACATACAGGGGTTGGACAATGAAACTGAAACACTCGTCATTTTAGTGTGGGAGGTTTCATGGCTAAATTGGACCAGCCTGGTGGCCAATCTTCATTAATTACACATTCAACCAATAAGAGCAGAGTGTGAAGGTCCAATTAGCAGGGTAAGAGCACAGTTTTGCTCAAAATATTGCAATGCACAC
>JAUZNJ010037168.1:0-11563 GCA_034780135.1 Jordanella pulchra
TCAACTTGTTTCTGCCATTTTCAGCTTACAGTTTAGCGTACAGCATTCACACTGCATTTTCGCAGGAAATGCAACTTCTTCTAGTTAGAGTTGTTATTTTCAATTAAATTATGATTTTATATATAGCTGATTTATAAATACATTTTGAAAAATTTTAATGTTAAGTAAACTCAATAGTGAACCAACTTTTCCTGATACTAAATATTTAAACAGTTCAAGTTTATATGTATCTTAAAAAGTTCCAACTGCTGTAAATTTAAGTTGCCCATATTTACATCCTAAACCATGTATCTCTTGATGCTAATGATTTATGTATAACCAGTATGAAGCCCATTTTTAAAAGGCATGTTGTATGATCAAGATCAGGTTTTCTTTGTCTACTGCAAGTCAGATGGCAAAACAATATGTTAGATATCGCTCATTTATTACTTATTTTAAAAATGTAAAAATAAAAAAAAAATACAGTGCGCTGGTTCTGATTGGTTGCGGCAGGGGTGTGGTGAGTGGTTGATGAGGATGTATTATGTCTCCCAGCTTGAAATTTCGTCCAGGCTCCATTACAGCTGCCCATAGTGACTCTATTGAATATTTCTTTATACTTTTTTTAGTGTCGCAAGTTGCAGACAATCCTATTAGATGAGATGAGCCCTGCATAGAGACCAATGCAAGTCTCCTATCACTAAAAATAAGCTATTTATTCCATGAATTAAATTTTTTTCTTTTTTAAAATAAAACCTTTAAACCTTAAAAAAACTAAAAGTGTAAACACATCAGAGTGCTTAGGGATATTTTATTCTAAAATTTCCATTTGCTTCTAATAAAGGTTTTTTTTGTTTGTTTGTTTTTTTTCAAAAGTTTAAAATGATCCTATAAGATTATTTAAAAGCACATGAGCAAATGGCCATTGAGATCCAACCTCATGAAATTAATGAGAAGAAGGACTAACAAAGGATGACAAAAAGGAATCTAGTTTTTCTACCTTTTTATTCTTGTTTGTCTTTAATGTGAAACGTGGTAGAACCAAAACCAGGCTGGATCCTTTTCTAACTCTAATGGCATTTCAAGTAGGAAAAACTTTCGGTTTATGTGAAGACGTGACACAACAGTAAAGGTAAAACCATTAGCATTATTAGTAAATTAAAAGAAACAAGGTGATGTAGTCTCTTGTAGTATCAGTGTGGGGGGGCAGAACTTCACAAGGACAAAGGTGTTCAAAAATTGAAAAAAAAAAAAAGATTTAATAATGTGGAAAAAAAGTTAACAATAGTTCAAACTCCAATACAAAATAGATTGAATAATAAATAAAAGGGATTTAGGGCTCAACTGAACGGTAATTAACCATCCATCCATCTTCTCCTGCTTCATCTATGGGCGTAAGGCGGGGTACACCCAGGACAGGACGCAAGTCTGTCGCTGGGCAACACAACACAGCAAATAAATAAACTCTTTAAATTGAAACAATTAATAAGCAAATACTAAAGTGAACAAATTACAAAGGTTATCTTAAACAAAATCCCCCCATCCTTTGGAAAAGTGGTATGTTCCTGGCTTCCACCTCCAGCTGCCTTTGCAGAACCTGTAAGTCAACCATTCAGACAGATATCAGCTAAAGTGTGCACCTATTATATACATCTAAATGGAATCAGTTCAAATAAATCTGTAACTAAATGTAAATTATGAGAAAGCAATGCAAACACTTGTGGCAGTGGTGGAAGCATCCACTGCAATCAGAATGTTAAAATAGAAAAGTTTTTGACTTAATTCAACTCTGATTTAAATGGACTTATATTGACTTAACATTACCTATGATTCTGTTTATTACTGAAAGCTCAGGAGAACGGGCTTGGAAAGTTCACTTTAGGCAACTGGACATGAAGTTTTTAAAAGACGTTTCACCTCTCATCCAAGAGGCTTCTTCAGTTCTAACTGGTGCTGGAGAACATTGAGATAAATGTACTGTAGGTTTGTCCAAAGAATTAGGGAAGGGGGAGAAAGCAATAGTGCCCTCAGGAGGGCGCTATTGCTTTATATTTAAATCTTTTTTATGTCCACATATGAGATAGTGGATTTTGTTTATTGAAATAAGCCAGAATAAAAAAGAAATTATGCAGAGATTAAAAGATAGGAGAGATGAAGACAAACTCAGCATGTAAAAAAAAAATCCTGTTTGTTTCTTCAAAGGGGCACATAACAGAATAATATCATAAAAAACTGGTCTATAGTGCATCATTTAGTATATTAGGTGGGCCACAAAGTCATTGTTGCAGTCCCCTGACCTAACAGACTAAAACTCTGATCCTACCTTTATCTCTCTGAACCTCAAAATCGTAAATCTCTGTGTCTTAATTGTTACACTGTGAAGGTAACAGATTAAAGCGGTCCAAAGGAGCCGATTGGTTTTGGTCTCTTCTGTCAGTACATGGACCATAACAGTGGTCAGAACCAGTTCTATAGAGGCACTAGGCCCTATTGGCTCCTGTCTAGAACCACCTATGTCTGGATCATGCTAGAGTTCATTACCAAGCTGAGCCTGGATTGTTGTAATAATTGAGTGATGCTAATATACCACTCTTTAATGTGATATGGAAGCAGTTGTGAATAAATCAGAAACACTTAGTGCCAGTGTTGAGCAAGCTCTGTACTGGTGGCAACATGCTTCTGTAGCAAATTCTCAGGTTTCAGACCCTCACAGTTCTTGTGTCCGTCACCTGAACCTCTCACCTGTAAGTTCCTGAATTTTT
Organism: Jordanella pulchra; assembly: GCA_034780135.1. NCBI lineage: Eukaryota > Metazoa > Chordata > Actinopteri > Cyprinodontiformes > Cyprinodontidae > Jordanella > Jordanella pulchra. The sequence continues at coordinate 2,742 of JAUZNJ010037168.1, forward strand.
TCTTAAGGGTAGAAAGTTTTTAACACATCACATGGTTTTTTAAAAAAAAGGCCAAGACAATGGGAAAAAAAGCAGAAAGAAAGTGGAAGTAGTAATCGAAAGAGGAATAACAGTTATTGTGGTTACTTTTTATTTCTAAGTCCACAACAGCAAATGTAGTTAAAAAACCCTGACTGCACATTAGATTTAACCTTTACGTGCTTGAAGTTAGTTCTGAATAAAACAAAATGAAAAACCCTATAGATTCAATTTACAGTGAGATCAGGCACCTGCTGCTTCATTCATTTCTTAGAGTTTCTCTGCCCTTCCTGTAAATGGGTTCACATTTGTTATGCAGTTAACTCATTTTTAATGCCTGCTTTATCAGTATACATACAGTAGGTTTAGAGCTTCCTCCTGCAGGGGTCCCTTGTAAGAACCTTTTGACTAAATTTATACTGCCCTCCTCAGGTACACAACCGTCATTACAAGTTCAGCAAGTTATGTAAATAAAGTCCTGCAGAATATTGTGGAAATTAGAATTATCATGATCCTGAGAAAATGGCCCATGCATTTGTACTTCAAGGCTGGACTGTTGTAATTATTTACTATCAGGAAATCCACAAACTGTAGTAAAAAGCTTCAGCCAGAGTTTTAATGAAAATAAAAAAAAACACAGAGATCATATTTCTTTTATCTTAGCTTCTCTTCACTGTTGTGCAGTTCAATCTAGAATAGAATTTAAAATTATCCTTCTCTCATATAAAGCCCTAAAAAACCAAGCTCTATCTCCAGTTTGTACAACGCACCGTCTTCTGGGACAGTAAATCAGTTCAATCATATAGTGATTTTCCTTCTAAAGATTTTGTCTTCACTCCAATGACATTTACAGATGTTATGACTGCTTTGTTTCCAGGTTCTGTAATAATAAATATCTGAATGCTATTTCATCCTATACTTATGAAGCCTAGGCAGAATTTCAACTGAATAAACTGGATCATTTACCCTCATGCAATCTGAGGCTCATTCATCTGTACAGCAGTTGATTAGCATTCAACCACATCTGCTCGTAATCCAATCAGAATCCAGAGTCCTGCTTAAAAGACTTCAATCAGCAGCTCATCCTAACACCACCAAGCATCTGAGATAAACCACATGTCAGACTTTGATTCTGATGACCCCGATTCAACCCTCCTCAACCCTCCTCGCAAGCTCCACCTCGCTCCTTCTCTATGCTGCTCTCTTGCACCTATTGAAGTAATTCTTTGACTCAAACTTTACAAGGCATCACCAGCAGGTCCGGCAGCAGGCCGCCATGTTGAACCTGGTTCTGCCAGAGATTTCTTCCCAATGGGTGTTTTTTCTCTCCACTGTCACTGTAAGCTTGCTCATCATGGAGGTTCATATGAACCTGTGTCTTGTTCCAACTAGCACCCATTTTCATTTCATCTCTCTTCCACTACCAGTTTCAGGCCTGGGGGGCTTCATCCTTGCTGTCATTCAGCAGCTCATGTATATAATCAAAGTAAGATTCATTGTTAATGTACCCTATCAATTCCTGAGGGCCAAGGTTTTAATATATTGTTTCAATAAAACTCTCCTCATTGCCTTCCTTCTTTTTGTGAATTTCTCAGGTTGAACTGATTTGGTTTTTTCTCCAATAATTTAATACCATCATCTGAAGTATCTTAAAATCTTTCCGCCATTAGACTTGACAGGATATAATCATGCTGAAATAAATGAAATCCACTGCAACCTTCCCCGTTTTGTTTCTCAAGCCAAAATAGACAAAGAATCCCAAACTTTTATGGTCTAACCTAAAGGAACTTGAGCATAATTCAGTGTTGACTCATAAAGGGGCCATCAAGCAGAGCGACAACCTTTTTCTTAAATGACCTCAGTACCAGGTTTACAATTACACACCATTGTTGTATTTTACACACTTAGTACCACTGCACAGTTAAAAGAAGCTGGTTCTGTTTTAATACTATAGCTGTTAATCAGATTTTAATAATCAAACTATGACAAGTTGGTCATCACCAATAATACAATTTATTCTGAATGTGCTTATAAATGGAAATCAAACCTCTCATAGTATCATTACTCAGTAATATTATCTGTCATATCTCAAGCTATATTTGTACTATAGATTACAGTTTTTGCTAATGATTGAAAGATTATTCATGAGGTCGCTTTAGATGTCTTGTCTGTTTTTTTGGCATCCAACAAATTCTTATGTCTTATCTATTGTTTTGACTAAAAATACTCACGTTGCCCTATTGTTTCAGAAATTTGATCCGTTTCCATAATAACCGCATAATTTACAGTGAACAGTCTGTGTGTTTTAAGTTAAACACCTCATACAAGATCATCCAAGCAGAATTCTGTTGATGACTAACCTAGCAGGTCTCTTTAGCACAAATAATTTATTCAGATGTAAAACCTTTAATCACTAAACTTTCTAAAAAAAAAGAAGACATTTTTTATAACAGCTAGAGGCAAAACATAATTGCTTTCAGTTTCAGGATAACAGTTAAACATTTAGATCCAGAAAATGTTTTGTATGGAAAACAGTCCAAACGCATCTTTTTTACGTTAGACGTGCCGCATTTTAAAGCTATTCACAGGAATTGGGTCAGATGTCTGAGCCTTATACTGGGTAAGAGAGCGATACGAACGTAAACTACTGTAACATTTTCTCCCTGCAGTCCAACACAGAGTTAAATCCAGACCTTTCTTGATGTTTCTATGACGTTTCAAATGAGAATATGTCTAAAATTTTAAAGATTTTCATGCTTTGCAAATCATTGGCTGGAGATTATATACATTTTAATCTTATTTCAGGAGCTATCTTGGTAATTTGTGAATCCTTTGTGAGGTCAAGACTTTGACAAATATCTTTTCTGCATCTTGTTTGAATAATTATTATTATTAGCAAGAAAATTAATATTTAAACTGTTTCTAAAATGCTAATCAATAGCTCACTGACTATTAGCTGTTGCCGTATTCATTTCTTTTAGCACAATCAGACTGAGTGAGTAATTCCACAAAAATTTGCGTAATTCTAAGAAGAGACTAAATGTGGGAATAAATGAAATGCGGTAAAAACATCATAGTTAAAGGAGTCACATTAGCACAGAACATTAGGTATGACTTTTCCCCCCAAAACGATAATAACTGCTCTTGCTAACTTTACATTGCAGTGGTGTAAATCTTAATCAGCGCTGGTTGTATTTTGTATTTTCTTTACAAAGTAAGCCTCAAGACCTCTTTGTGTCTTGCCTTTCCCCTGTAGTGGTGCACACTTCCTTTAGGAAAACATGGGTTGAAAAGAAAGTTTAGTAGCTTCTGGGAAGAGAAAAAAACTCAAAGCAAGATATTTAGTCTTATAATAGTTTCCTTACGAATTTAAATCATCCATTTAAGACCTGGTACAAGTTGTATACTTTAAAAGGTAGACTGATCCTGTGTAACAAAGGAAACAGCGGTTTGAATATGTTGAAATTGTTCTAAAAAATGTTACTAATAGTTTGTAGGCACAATATTTTACATACATCCTCAATGAATACAACCGCAGCTGAAAACATGGTGATGATTAAACAATCAGTGGACAAGAACATAACCTCAATGTATTCAGGATAGAGTAATTAAGTATAATAGTAAGTATAATAGTTGTGAGCTTTAGCATAGTTTTTATATCTAAAGGTAATTACTTACTCTATTAAGGTTGTGTTGTTGTCACACTTGAGCCTGACCCCCCCACTTCACGCTCCCCACGTTGGGTTATTTTCCTCAAACCAGCCATGTTCTAACATCTCTGGATCTAATGAGTCTCACTCTGCTTAGAGTCCCTATGATACCCATTTGGTTGGATGGATAGGTTTCACCTGAACCTTGCTCAACATCTTCATTCTGGTGCCAAATCCTTTTGAGTATTTAAGTCAGGACACCTAGAAGCCTGAGCCCATATGTGTTCCATCGACTACCAATACTTTACAGTGGCTACTATCCTCATACAACGGGACTCGTTACCCTAAGGCTGTTGTTTAAGTTAAGCTTTGCTACAGGCAGCCTTTAAAGATCTCCCAATAACGTCATGAACAAGACTATTTTACAACCATCAAAGAACCTACTAAAAGTCCTCACATTTGGTTCTTTAATCATTATGCTTTTAGCAGGGAATTAGTAACAGCTAAATGAAGGAAAAATCAAACATAAAATTTAACGGAACATCCTAACTCTTCCTAAGGCTGACTGTTGAGGTCTACTGAAGAGGCCTTGGATCTTCTTTGGGAATCAGATGTACCAGCAGATAGAATCAATGCCAGCAGATGACTTTATATTTCCTGGGCGAGGGATGCGTTCAATCGAAGATTCTCCTCTTTTGAATGGCTCCAAATCAGAGACCCACAAAGTTGTGCAAATATAATTGCATCATTGGTTCCCAGAGACACTGTGGTTCGTGGTCCTTCCAGGGTGTCGCTCCTTAGTCCTCTCCTGTCTTCTGTTAACATGTCCTCTGTGATGAAACTAAGCAGAATTCTGCTTATCTTGTCTCCTTAAATACTCTTCTACTCAATGAGAAGGTACCTCTTACCTAACTGCTGGCTACATGTAATCAGTTATATACACCCTCTGGTTACACAGACCTGAGCAGCAACTAACTTTTCACAGTTTCAATCATTACATTCAAAATTCTGTCACAGATTCACCACAGTTTTTATTTGAAAAAAAATGAAGTACAACAATAAAAACTCTAAACATTGCTTTATATGAGCAGAGAAAATTAACATGTTGCTCCATGTAGTTACTACATGGCGCAAATATTTCTTTCTCCTTCACGATCACACTAACTCTTGCAGGCAGGCTGACCTTCCTTTGACCAGTTTCTTCATAAATGTTTACTTCTCCCTTTTCCCCGGTTTCTGCGGTAACACCCTTCCTCATTACGCTACCATCAGCTCTGCTAAGAGGAGACTTCATTCATGCTTGGGTCTATGCTCTTTAAAATTCTGCCTTGGTTTAGCATAAGTAACTATTATACAGCAGTTACATCTTATTACTTTTCTCATACATTCATAATAACAGGCTAAACATTTCATCTCATTGCATAAGTGCTTAATGCATTCTGGTCAAATGCTTTTTACTTCCATGATTTTTATGAAAGAGAAAAAGAGGAGATTGTTCATTCTTATTCTCCTAATAATCAGTTTGATTACTTTTTAAGTCAATTAATCTATCCAGCCAAGTTAATCATTTTAACATTAAACATGGTTTAATCTCACTGTATGCACAACTATTATTATTTCAGTAGTCATTGTAAAGTAAACATAGTTTTTTACACCAACAATTCTAATGTCAATTCCAACTTCTTCCCATCAGGAAACACAATAAGTCAAAAATGTGATTGAAAAAAAAATATTAAAGCTTAGTTTAGTTTGTAAAGAACAACATACTTAGATAATCTGTCAGAAAACGTGTTTGCAAAGGCTGCTGAGCATATCCTGTGTGTTTCCTGCAAATGATCTTCTACTAAGTGCGCTGTGAGCCCTTCTGTCTCTTCCTGACTGTCATTCTCACAGCATGATTCACACGATTGACATTCACTTGATTTTAAATATAAGAAGACTTAATCAGACTTTATTTTCTGGCAATACTTTGTCCGACAACCAACCCAAACTCATCAGTTGGGAGCATAGTTACTTTTACTATAAGGAAAAAACATGAGTTTGAAAGATTTTGATTGCAGGCTTTTCTACCACACTGACTGGTAAGTTATTTAATAGATACCCTTGATTTAAAGTGTGCATCATTAACCTGCAGTTTATTGTTTCAAGTTACATTAGTAATAAGGACACTAACTGGATTAAATTGACCTTTTCCTTTAAAAGAGTTCTAAGTCCTTGAACCTTACAAATATGTTAATTGAAATAAAAAGACCAAATTTTTCTTTGTGCTTTTGTTTAATTTTCCTTCTTGTTTAGTTTTATATAAATAAACTCCATATAAACAACGTCACAGTAGGAGATTTTGATAGTCTAAATTTTTTTTCCCGATAGCAAAATCATAATCCCTCATGCCAACGCTGGGGAGAGGGGAAATTGTTTACACAGATGCTCACTGACGTGGGGAATTCAAACTAGATTGTATCGTATTTCATCTCAGACATTTGTTTTGACTTCACATGACACTTTAGTTGTAGATTGGCTTTATCAGATCCAGCTCAGTAGTGCCAGCATAGTCCCAGTATGGTGGCACTACTGACCTGAACTGTCACACAAATAAAACTAGAAAAGCACTTGTAGAGCGTAGACCTCCCCCAAGCAGCAAATTTTGCCCCAAATTTTGACTTTCACCTAATAGCTAAACTGCGCACATGATCTGGATCACTACCAAATTTAAATGAACTGTTCCTTGGCATGAGGCTTGGTTATGGAAAAAATCAGTTCAGAAGTTAACAGTTGATCCTGCTAACAAACCACCAACCTTCCCTTTTCTTGTGCTTTTCTCTTCAGTAAAATACCTACTGACTTCTTCAGTCCGATGCTGAGGGTATCAATAGTCACTGCTTCCCGTCTTCCCTCTTCCCTTGATTATTTGAGGCCTGCTGGTTCTGTCTCTCCTTGCTAGCTCAAAGAGGTACGTACCACAATTGGACAAAACATTTTTGGAAATTATTAATCATAGTCTTTCCTCTGATACAGTACCGAGGGTTTTTAAGCACACCGTTTTGCATCCCCTTCTTAAAAAGGCAGGCCTCGACCCAATTACAGGCCTATCTCTCACCTTCCATTTTTTTGTAAGATACCAGAGAAGGTCGTAAACAATCAGCTGTTCCCATTTTTATGGGAAAATGTCATGATCCGTGGTTTTGCGTTTCATTTTTTAAGCTTTCTGCTGTATCTGTGCTCTCTGTGTCGTCCTGTCCTCCCTTGATTACCCCCACCTGTGTCTTGTTTCCCTGATTACCTCCCTGTGCATTTAAACCCTCATGTGTCTCTTGTTCTTCGTCGGGTCCTTGTCAGTGTTCGTCTGGTATCGTCTGAGATCCTCAGTGTTTGTTTGAGTAATTCTTCTGCCTCTCGTATGTCCAGCGCTACGGGTGTTAAACCCTGGATTCTGTTGTGCCGTGCTGCTGGTCAGAGGAACTTTCAGTTTGTTGTATTTTTGGACATTTTCATCATTAAAACCCTCATTTACACCACATCCTTGTTCCAGCCTCTGCCTCACCACCTCCACAACAACCGTTTCATGACAGAAAATTGTACCAGTAAACCATTTCAATGTGGATTCAAGGCCTTCACAGTGCAGAGAGGGCACTTCTGAGGGCTTCAAATAACATATTATTGTCTACAGACTCTGAAAAGTTTGTCGTTTTAGTGCTTTTGGATTTACGTATCTTCTGCGTTTGACATTGTTGATTTCAGTATTTCAATGTCTCATCTTGAGCACTGTGTAGGCATTAGGGGCGTTGCCCTCCATTGGTTTCAGTCCTACCTATCCAGTAGGACTTTCTGTGTAAAATTTAACCAGTTTGTGTTTTTTACAGCTCCCCTTCCACATGGGGTCCCTCAGGGGTAGAGCTGGACAATGTTTCAATATCAATATATATTGCTATATGGTTTAATTCAATATTGTGATAGGACTTTTATACACATTTCTTCATGTGTCAATATACATCACAGTCTATAAATGCAGCATTTCTCATTGATGTTCCTTGTTTTCATGTAGTTTTATGTGTTTCTGTTCTTTAAAAGCTAATATTTCCTAAATGTTGTGTTGGAGGATTTTTATGAACATTGCAAAATATGTATCATAAGTTTTTTATAGACATCTGTTGTGGGCATTCTTTGCTTTCTTTCTAAGGCTATTATTTTTTCTACACTGATATCGAAATTACATTGTACCGACCAAAATGAAGAAATGTATTGTGATTTAAATTTTGGCCATATCGTCAAGCCCCACTCTTTAATTAGTCTTTTACCTACTCACCTTTGGCTCTGTCTTTAGAAACTGATATCTGGATGACTGCCAGATCTGTTTCCTGCTAAGCTCAAGCCTTGCCTCAATATTTAAGCATCTCTCTCTTAACTTCTTTAGTCTAAACGAGAGCAAGACAGAAGTTATGAAGAATCCAAAAGACAGAAGTTATTTGGACCTAGTTGTTGCCCTTCCCAAAAAGGTAGATCTTGGTACACTGTCAGTTTATCTCAGAGACTGTGTCATAAATCTGGGTGTAAAGTTTGAATCGAATCTTAAATTTGAGAAATAGATCGTCAGTGTTGTTCTGAAAAGATTTTATCAACTTCATCAAATAGCAAAAGCGAAGCAAATCTTGGCTAGATTGGACCTGCAGAAATTAGTCCATGCTTTTATGACAGCTGGTCTGTATATAGCCATTAATCAGGCATCTCTTGTCTCAGCTTGTGCAGAACTCTCACCCGCAGGATCATTTAACTATGCTGAAGAATAATATATAAATGGTAGAATTAGAAGGGAACACATTTTCAGGGTTTACCTATGTTTCCCGACTCAGGATGAGGAAAGGTTACTGCTCTGAGAGCAATGTTCTATGGCAGCAGTTCCCAAACTCTTTTAGCCGACCACGCCCTTCTGTGTCCCAACTTTGTTATCATACCCCCAACCTTCACAAAAACGAAATGCTCTTTAATCAAAACGATCCTTCATTATAGCCATATTTAAAGGTTATTCGTGCTCAAATAACCAGAACACACATCATAACAACAAAAACAAATAAATAAATAGATTCCGGCGGCGCCCCTGGAGGCAGCGGCTGGCATACAGCTCCGACCAACTTGCGGAGATTTTTCACAAAAAATGCC
>JAUZNJ010037169.1:0-11562 GCA_034780135.1 Jordanella pulchra
TATATATATTTTACTTCAGCTCAGCTAATAAAACTCAATTAGAGCTGCTAACATTACATGAACCTATATTTAACACGTCTCTATGATAGATTGCTGATACTTTTGGAAAAAATCATTATAAAAAACTTTTTTCCCACTTAAAAAAGTTATGAAAATATATATTCAGAAAGCTATATAATACAGCTTTCTGAATATTTAAAAATATAGATATTTCTGTGTTGGGAAATTCGTTGCAATTAGGAAGTGGAGAAAATGCTAAAACATGCAATTTTTTTGTGTATCTATTGTGCAAATTTCAGCTGGCTCTTCATTTTTTAAGCCAAAGTGATGATGAGCCATTGCTGAGTGTCTGAAGAGCCACATGTTGCAGACCTCTGGTGAAGCTGAATCATAGGTCATGGATTATAGAAAACTGGACCAAAATGACTGAGTTATTAAAGAAACAGAAAAAGCCTGCAACATTTATTAGGATTTCTTTCTTAGGATGTCCACAGGAGCGGAGCTGGATAACATTTCCTTGATTCATTTGAGCTTATCTGTCTGTGTGTTGGAGTTTTTTTTCCTCAATCATCAGCTTAAGATTGTAATTACTTCATAAACCGTTTGCTAGTGAATCCAGCATAATGCAATATGTGTCCAACCCAGAAAGAATAATCTCACAGATTTAGGTTTCTGGACAAATAATGGTTGTGTTCTGTCTGTTCTGATTACAGAGTTCAGGATTAAATCTTGCCATCATTGCTGTGGTGACATACAGAAGAACAGGGCCTGATCATGAGAGACAAAAGGGAGACGTCATGTGTCGAAATCTGTCCAAATATGCTCTGCTTTTCCTCTTCCTGTCGCTGTCGGGATTCCTCTTCCTACTGCGGAACATCCACAATGTGGAGGTGAGTGGAGAAGCAGTCCTTTAATCTATTTGGAAATGATTATAATCTAAAGAGGCACTTTTCTTCTCTAAGGTTCGATTTTAGGTCTGGATAAATACTAAAATAAACTGTTTGCTACACTTCGGGTCCTCAGATGTGTAGTAAATATATAACTCCTAAATATGTAACACTAACAGGTACAAAGAGTAAATATACAAAGAAAAAGAGGATCAACTTTATTTAAGTAAAGCTGCTTACTGAGAAAGGTTTTTGAAAAGAGAACCTTTTTATTTAAACACTTCAAGTATCACAACCCCACAGTCAAGCTGTAGGACACTGCAGGACCTTTGCTAGTGATCTGAAAAAACAAATACACATTATATATACAGAAAGAGCACAAAGTGTTCTTAATGTAACATTGAACTTGTTCCTGTTATCACATTGAAAACAGGCTGCCAAATTCTAACCACATGTATTTATATTTATGTTTGAGTTCCTGCTTGATTTGAATGTCTTATAGTAAGGAAGTGAAAAGATGAAATCAGGAGCACTTCACAACACCAAGGACCTGATCTTTAGAAGGTTTACTTCTCTTAAAACATGTGCAATTCAGTTTATACCCATCTAGCAGATCTGTAAAGAAAGCGCAAAATGATTTGACTTTGCAATTCAGCAGACAGCATCTACAAACGTGTTTTTTTTTTTGTATGTGTGTGCCTTCATCAATACCAATACAACCCCCCTCCCATCGATTTTACGTGTAATATTTTTAATATTTTCTTAGATAAAAAAAAAAAGTCACATTTGAAAACTTACAGTTAAAGTAGTCCTAACCACGGATTTCTACGTTTTTCACTCAGATAGGCTTTATTCTACTAATGCAGTTGATCCCATAATGAAAGGATTATTTCAACTAGAATCACCATTTAACAAACTTACATTCTTTCCTGTAGTTTTAATTTCAAACGTAAAGCACATTATGTTAAATACAATAATAAAGACACTTCAACTTACCCAAAAAATGACTAATGTGTAACAATTTAAATCTAAAGGTTATGCATGGAAGCTAAAATGGCCGACACTTTCACCAACCTCACTGCATTTGGTCTCCCATGGTACAGGAATGCAGGAAAAGTCTTTGGGGTGATTTATTTTATGTTTGTTTTCCTCTAGAGGGTAAAAAAAGATTTTTTTTTCTGAGCTAAGAACAAAGTCCTGTTTAGAGACTGCAAATATTTATGACAAACCAAACACTTGGAACCAACCCTTTGCACTGGGAGAGAGAAATAGTATTATTCCTAGAAGATGGTTTGTTTTGGTGATCGCTGGTAGCCGTTAGCAACCATCAGCTTGGACATCCTTTGTCCTTTGACGACTCGTCTCCAACCACCAAGCAACTGATGTCCTCGGTAGCTATTGTGGGTTTTTAAGAAGTGTCAGACCTGATTCTTGTGAAGGAGTTGATCAACAGATCAGAGACCAACAGCCAACCTAACAGAGGGCTTAATTACCAGGAAGAGTCATGGCCACCATGGGCCTTTAATGATCAGAACCTACGATGATGGTCTTATATTTTAGAATCTAATTGTGTTACATTCAGTTATCTTTGGCTTTTTTTAGAGTTGGAACTGCCACACGGTGTCAGCGCTTTACCAGCTGCAGACCAGGATTCACTCATCTGTCCTCACAGTGAACCTCCCTTCATACAATCACAACCTCACCTTCTGTGCCCATCTGGGCCAGAAACCGTCCCCCGAGGATGAGCTGGAAGAGCGCTACCTGCTGGACTCCATCCAGTGGCCCGGCCCTCCACCTCGCTTTGCTCCGCCCACCCTGCGCCAGACAAGCAACCCCGTGCAGAGCTTCTTCACCATCCTTCCCAGGAAGGAAAGGACAGAGTGGCGCGTTGGGGACCAGCTGGAGGCTCTGATCCAAATCCACGACTTTCAGGGTCGTCCAAAGCGATACGGTGGGGATTTCCTCCTAGCCAGGCTGCATTCTCCTGAGCAGGGGGCGGGTGTAGCCGGCACGGTGGTGGACCACAGGAATGGGATTTATTCTGCATTGTTCCCTCTGCTCTGGGCTGGGCCCGCACAGATCGAAATAACACTAGTACATCCCAGCGAGGCGGTGGCCGTCCTGAAACAACTGAGGGAGCATCAGCCCGATCGGGTTTTCTTCAAGAGCCTTTTCCGCCTTGGATTCCTGTCAGAAACCACGGTTTGCAACATGTGCTTACCCCCTGAGCAGCATCCTCTGTGCAACTATACAGACCTGTACACAGGCGAGCCCTGGTACTGCTACAAGCCCAAGATACTCGGCTGTGACACCAGGATTAACCACGCTAAAGGAGGGTACCTCAAACACCTCCTCACCAACAAGGAGGCACTGCTCTTCCAGAGGTTTGTTGTGTTTTTGGAGTCAATCTTCCCACATCTATTCATTAAAGTGCAAACAGATTTACTACAGAAAAATGGAGAGAGCTTTTCCACAGAGTCCATAAGGTTATTGTCATCTTCACTCTAGTCTGTTTTTCAATTGTCTTTATCTTTCAGTGGTGTAAACATCAAAGTTCGCATTCCAGCCTCGGGGAAAGACAGAATCAGCGTGTTGCCACCTGAAGGTAAAGTTTCTATTCTTTGTTCTTCAGCTTTGCTTTTACTTTCTGGAATGATCCTGATCTCCTCTTTTCAACAGAGAACGTTGAGGAGAAAGGCAGCTCGGTGAAAACCGATTCCGTTCAGCTCACTCCTTCCGGATATTACTTTAAAGACTCCTGGAGGCCGTTGGGGGGGAACGTGATGCGTCACTTTAACGATTCGGCTGCGATCAGACAGTGTTTGAGGAACAAGGTGGTCAACATGTACGGAGACTCCACTGTTCGACAGTGGTTCGAGTATCTTATTGCCTCTGCACCAGGTGAGCCGTTGTCTGTCTGTCTTCCTTCCTTTCTTTACTTTTTGCTATTAAAGTCGCTTTTTATTTCCCCCCCCCCACAGAAATCAAAGAGATAAACCTACACAGTCCTAAAAATGTGGGGCCCTTTATGGCGGTGGATGCAACTCATAATATTCTGTTAAAGTATCGCTGCCACGGCCCACCGATCCGTTTCACCACCGTCTTGTCCAGCGAGTTGCGTTACGTTTCCAACGAGCTGGACGGCCTCTCTGGAGGCCCCAACACCGTGGTGGTCATCAGCATCTGGGCCCACTTCAGCACCTTCCCCGTGGAGGTGTACATCAGGCGGCTGCGGCACATCCGCCGAGCCGTGTTGAAACTGCTGGGCCGAGCGCCGGGGACGCTGGTGGTGATCCGATCGGCCAACCTCCAAGCCCTGGATCCGGAAGTGAGCCTCTACAACAGCGACTGGTTCTCCCTGCAGCTGGACTCGGTGCTGAAGGCCATGTTCAGGGGGCTGGATGTTCTGATGGTGGACGCCTGGGAAATGAGCTTGGCTCACCACCTGCCGCACGCCCTCCATCCTCCTCAGGCCATCGTTCAGAACATGATAGACATGGTTCTGTCTTATGTCTGCCCTGAGAGCCAGAAGTAGCTGCTGGTACCTTTGATGAATGGATCAAATGTCAAAGGAAACAGGAAACCATCTGAACAGAGATTCTTCTGTTCTGCCTCCTAAAGCTGCAAACCTTACTGAGTTTCACCAGATTTTAGTGGATGTTTTTACATCAGTGGATTTCCTTGCTGCACTTGTTTTGTTTGAGAAACGCTAAAAGCATTCATTCATTCAAGCTTGTGTTTGCAGGTCAACAATGGTTCTTCATGCCTTTGCATCCATGACAGCCTAAATTCAAGGAGTCAAGCCTGTTTATCTATTTATTAAATTGCCTTTATTTTTTATTGTACAAACCAAAAGGAAAAAAAGTTTCAGAACAGCCAAGCAAGAGAAACACAACAACAAACATCTTTTCCATGACATGCAGGGGAAGGTGAGACAGTCACCCCTCTACTGAGCCAGATTCAATGAGCCACATTTGTTTCTGTTCAGGCAAACAGTGTTGATTTAGGGATAAATAAAGTCTAAGTCTGTCTGAAGTTCTCTGTCGTAATTCCTCAAAGTGTAAACTGAAACCAGAGATATATTATTAAACTGATTTGTAATCTGATGCAATTACAAAGCAAAGGTCTGTAAAATCATAAAATGATGAGAAAACCATCCTGTGTATAAAATCTTAAAGTAATCCGACCATCTTCCGTCAGGATGTTGGAAAAGAAAAAAATACTAGAGGTGCTATTTTTTTTTTCGTCATAAATTTCTTCTGTTTTTGTCTTTTTGTTAATAAAATGTTTTAAGACGATCACATTCTGACATCAGATCATTTTAACACAAGAAAACTTGAGTTAATAAACCTTGAACAGGGACAGCAGATGAAGTCTTATTAATCTGGCATATTTAAACGTAAACTTCTACTTATGTTAATAAAGTTCAGTTAGATTAATAGATAAAAATATAGATATTTATTTATTTTTTTTAGTGCCAACCATTTTTTGCATTAATGAGCAGTAAGTGTTTTACCTCATGTGGAGGAATGTTGACCTGCTCTGCTTGGCAGAATTGTTTTATCTGAGCACCTTTGGAGCAACAACAGCTTGTTTTAACTCATTTCAAAGCAGCTCAATCAAAGATTTCTCCAAAATCAAATTGGGATACTCTAGAAATCCTTCATTTTGCCTTAAAATGTGGACTTGCTGCTTATTTTAGACCAGTCCTCAAATACCTCTGTCCTGCAAGTTAAGTGTCTCCTTGTTGCCACACACCTGACTTATACACAGTGTCCACAATCATTAGGTAACCGTTTCATCGTTTCATAGCATTTTTTCTAACTCTAAGCTGTCTAAACTTGAATGCCTATTGATAACAAGCAAATCAGCTGATGTATATTTGTGTTACGCTCAAAGGAGATCAACACCCTATATCAAGGTGTGTGTAATTAAGAGGCAGCTTCTTTTTCTCAAGCAAAATTCAATTAAAGAAAATGTAATTAAAAAATACTTCATTTATTCCTAATGGAAATTAAATGGGCAATAAAAGAGATTTAAGTGACTAAAAAGTCTAACATTGTAAAAAGAATTTCAAAGGGATGATAAAATATTGGGGTGTGATCACAGAACCATCAAACATTTTGCTGCAAACAGTCAGCAGAAAAAAAAAAAGAAGCAAATTAACTGCAGAAGATTTGAGAAGATGAGGCGGGATCCTGTATGAGCTGGTATTATTAGAGATGAACTAGTTGGACCTTTTCAGATTAAAGCTGGACTTAAACTCAACCCCAAAGACAATTGGAAGTTTCTATAAGATTTTGTTAAAGCAGTGGTACAGGAAAAAGTCTGCTTCTTTCAGGAAGCCAATGGTTTTAATGCGGGTCAAGCTTGGAAAGTTCACTTTAGGCTACTGGACGTGAAGTTTTCTAGAAGACGTTTCTTCTCATCCAAGAGGCTTCTTCAGTTGCAGGACAATTCTCCATGGCATGCATCAGTGTGCTCCACTGTGTGGTTAGCCAGTAAAAGACTGATGTGATCCCCCTTTTCACCTGACCTAAACCCTATGAAGAACTTGTTTGGCCTTCCTAAATGGGAGATTTACAGTGAAGGCTGCAAAAAAAGTTGATCATCAACAAAACAAGAGCTGACAGGCTGCATGGATGGAAGGAAGGCTGCTAACTCTTATTGAATACAAGGGGGCTGTATTGCTCACTGGCTTGTTTGGTTTATTTGTAAAGTTTATTATCCTCACTAATGGATTAAAATAAAAAACATGGTGTGGAAGAAAATGTTCATTTTTTATTGAGTTACATAAAAATTTGGTTCACTAATAGTTCCCCAATTATTATGCTCTCATAGATATTATCCTAAAGAAAATCTCACTTTAACTTCCTTAAATATTCAGTTTTTTTGTGGAGGTCATCAGTCTCTGGCACAGTTGGTTTTGATGCTAACAGGCTGAAATGTTTGGGAAGCACTGATCTACAACATTTAAATAAAAACCCCAAAAAGATCAGGCAAAAAGAAAGAAAAACAATGCCCTGTTTTTTGTCCTGCCACAATTTGTTGTGAATTCTGCAATTTTTTTATCCCAGAATGCCTATAAAGCATAAATCATAGATGCGAGAAGCTTTTATATCTCACTAAATTAGCTCACTAAGTGCAAAAACATCTGACTGACAAATATCTTACAAAAAGAAAAAGTTCTGATGTATTTAAAATGCATCATATCGTTGTCTTTTTTAATTCAAGACTCAGAAATAGCTGTTGCAGTCAACATGGAGACAGCTGGGGCAAAACATAAGAAACCTAAAAGAATCAAAGCCCCAAAAACTAAATATCAGTTAGTTAATGATTTGAAATAGAACTGTTTTAATAGTTAGATTTTGGCTGTCAGACATATGTGTGGGAAAAATAAAATCTAAATTAGATTCTGAAGAAGAGTAATCACTGATATGATGATATGAAAGGGAAACTATCCATCGGCATTCATGTCCGCTCTACAGTTTGGATGTCAGTGAATCATCATTTGCTCAGTCTTGTGTTGGTATTTGTAGCTTGATAGAAAGATATGTAAAGGACGGATATACTATGGATGCACAATATTTCACCAATTGCATTGACTTTTATTGGGTCATTTTTAAGATATATATCTATGAATAATTATATTGCTGATGTTTTTGAGTATATTATGAATGAGGCACTAAAAGGCGTCTATTAATCCAAATATTAGTGTTTTCAATATGTGGAAAGCATCAAATGAGTGGGACTTGGATTCATCTTTAGCAAAATACAAAAACCTTACGAAAGCCTTTGGGTCCTGCAACTACAGGTGCATCATCCCCCCCTCATCATTAAGTGTCTCCACCAAGTTTATCACTAAGTTACAAACCCATGCCTTTAGGACTTTTAAATTAGAAACTAGATTTCCACTTAGTGGAAATCACAACCTGCATTTCACACTTATTGCTGTAATTCTGCAACGACTGTCAATGTGTCCTGTCCTTGTGGCTTATGCTTTTTCAAATAAAGAATCGAATATTTTACTGGTTTACATAATTTAATAAGTATTATATACCTCCATGTTAATCACATGTCTGTGCAATCAGCTTGTCCAGGGAGGAAGCAACAGATTAATTCAACCTGCTGCTGCAGAAATAACTCCATCTATAGGAGCTCTACTTGCCAGCAGCCTCTGTTGCAAATGTTTGAACTAAATTAGAAACAGTTCACTGCTTCTATCAATCATCAAACTGACAGAAAAAAACTCATTTTTTAAAGACTTTTATTTAAAAACTTGTGTTATTTCCCCCCTGAAAACTTGAAGCGTAACTAAAAGCTGCACAACTATTTTTTTTTTCTTCCTCAGAGTACAACATAAGGAGCTTAAGATTTTTCAATAAACAAAGCCTATTTGTACAAGACTGAAAGCAAACAGCAGAGTTTTACAAATATATCCTGATGTGGACAATTACTTTTAAAACCAATCTTTTGCTGAAAACAGTAAAACAACTAAAACAGCCTTCGTTAAAAAGAAATGACAGAAACGCAGAGCCAAAGAACAAACAGATAAAAACCAAAAATGAAAAACAATACAATAAAAAAAACATTTAGTTTAATATAGGAAGAAGGGCTGGATCAGGTGAATTTATATAACAGACAAATGTTTTCAGCTTCTGGAGCAGAAACATCTCGAGGTCACAGAATCAGAGATTCTGACCCATTTTGACTGCAGCTCATACAGAGAATCGTAATGAATCCGCTGTTTCTTTCTGTCAATAGAGCAAAGGACTGACAGATACTGTCACACAACGCTTCGCACGAACTGCCAATCCTGCTACATCTTAGCAAACTGAAATCAGAGAGGAGTGTATATTTGACATGCTCCTGTGAGAATATAACCTAGTTTCTCTTTTGGGAATGGATAAAAAAAAAAGTACAGTACCAAAATAGAAATAAACTGATTCTTAGACAATATGGGCAGCAATACTCACCATTTGGTTTGTAGGGGTCTAACACTTATTGACAAGTAAAAATAAAAACAAAACAACTTGAAAAGGAGTGAAAGTGTAGGCGACAGCTCAACAGGATACAGAGTTATGAGAAGGATCAGACATCCTGGATTTTCATGGCCTCCTGCGGCCAGCTGTACGTATCTAGAGTGAAGGAGTCGTAGTCAGGACTGTAGATCTGTGACAGCACAAATGCCTCCTTATCCTTGGGCTCAGGATACAACGAAGCTACGTTGTGTTTGTAGGCATAGTTGACAACCTGGAATGTCAACAAAACATCATAAAAGTAGGAAGTTCTTAAAGCTACCTGCTGTGATCTGATCTACAGCCCCCCCTGCTGGTTCTGCTAAGCACTGCAGACTTTTTTCCTTTTTGTACCTTTTCTATCAAAGTTTCATCTTAAGTAATTTCTTTAAGACATATTGCTGAGAAAAAAATAAAAATTAATGACCTTAAATACCAGTCCTATAATTAAGTCAAAATCACAGAAGAAACTTATCATGAAAATGTTAATTGTAAAAACAAAATAATTATTAGTTTATCTCAGAAAATGTTTATAAAGACTACATTGTAATGTTTCTCACTAATTAAAGGTTTAGTTACAGCTCATAACTAATTAGTGCTATACCATGTTTTAGCAGTTTTTTTCTTAATTTGATAATCAATTTTTAAAGAAATACTCAAAATCTATTACAAAGAGTCAAATATTTCAAGCATCCTTTTGGTAATTTTGATGATTTATTAGATACAACTAATGAAAAGTTAAAATACAGTTTCTAAAAAAACTAAAATATTAATTATGACCAGTTAGATCCTAATTATGGTCCCCACCAGCGGTTTCCAAAGTCAGCGGTCTGCAATTTTAGTCTTTATCGATAATCAAATCAGTGGGTTAATAGCCAGTCTTTACTGCAGAAAATAACAGAGCGGTTTTACCCAGGACTCTTAAATCAGGAAACGAATAGAGCAGAACACCCTTAGGCGTCTTTAGAATAGTGCAAATCAGTAAGGATCACGTATACCAAAGAAGAAGAACGTCAGGGGTCGTCGTAAGTGACATCTGAAAGCCGTATCCTAGAACTGACACGCATCAGTCATGCCTGTCGTGTCATGACATCCCTAAGGCTGTTCGGATTCTCTGCAGCTGTCCGGAGGTCCTTTCCTACCCTGCATGTTGTTCTTACTGCTGAAGTGATAAGGAGCTAGAAGCTACAACTTAAAGTGTTTGTGATCAGTCAAACCATCATAGTGGATAATGGTTGATTGAGCAGCAGGATGGGGAAGACCACAAAATGCTGAGGCAGAAGAGGCTCAATCTAAGCATGTAAAAGGAAAGCTGACAGGAAGGAAAGATTAAAGAGGAATACTTGCAGCCTTGTTTGGACTGAATGGAGGTGGAGCTGCATATAAATGGTAAAACATTCATTATTAAAAACTGCTCTGCACGTTAGCATGATTATTTTCCCCTTTTTTTTTTCTTGTTTTCTTGACCACCTCTCTTCAATCATGACCATGTTCTCACTAGGAGCAGCCCTGTTACATCAGCAAATGAAACAAAGCAGCAGCTTTTTAAGGGTCTAGAAAGAATGACTGCAGGTGGAGGCGCTGCATGCCGGAGGTAAAAAAAAACATGGACTGATTCCTTATGTAAAGCAGGCTGATCCCCTCCATGATGCAGTCATTCATATTAAAAGGAGCTCCTAATACGTTTGTCCACATATACTATAACTGTGTTTATGTTACATTTAGAGATACGAATCAAAAAGAAATTGTGAAAAAAGTCTCTTACCTTCACTGCTATCTTGAAGGACACTTCTCTTATAGTGTTTAGAGGTGGGTAAAGTCTTCCTTCAGCCAGGTGCTCTTCAGTTACCATGTCAGCTATCGCCTGACAACGACAGCAGACATAAGGTTTCTACTTAAGGGAAAAATGCTAAAAAAAATTTAAAAAGCTGGGAACTAATGCACAGGGTCCCTTTAGCGTCCAGCAGAAAGTGCTTAACCTCCAGTTTAGGTGTTTTTTTTTTTTCCTTTCAAGTGAGGAACAAACCTCTGCAGTGGTGAGGAAGATGTCTTCAGATATGTGGCGCACTCCGCAGGCTATAACCCCCAAAGCAACTCCTGGGAACACGTAGGCGTTGTTTCCCTGACCGGGGAAGAAGGTGCGTCCGTCTGCCAAGGTCACTTTGTCAAAAGGACTCCCGCTGGCAAAGATGCCTCTACCCTGACCAAAGAGAGAAGGAGAGGGGGGCGTATGGCAGCCTTAAAAAGTAGCCATGATCCTGGTATATAGAGTGCTATTTATTTAAAGAGCTGTAAATAATACATGCATCAATTGCATAACTGTTCGCAATACTTTTCCCGTTTTGTTATAATGCTACAAAAAACGATAAGTTTGATGTGGATTTTAAGAGCAGAGCCTTTATGTAATAAGAAAATAAAGCAAGAATTATTCTCGAAAGACAAAACAAATCCCAAGATGCATTAATAGTTCAGTCAGATATACGCCTTAAATCTGGTCTTTTCATGAAAAATAAAATGCAAAAACAAACTATAGTTTACAGTGGGGAGAACAAGTATTTGATCCACTGTTGATTTTTCAGGTTTCCCACTTGCAAAGCATGTAGAAGACTGTAATTTTTATCATAGATACTCTTCAACTGTGAGTGATGGAATCTAAA
>JAUZNJ010037170.1:0-11561 GCA_034780135.1 Jordanella pulchra
ATTTTTTCTTTGAACAGTACACTTGCTGAACAACGGCAACGGCTGTTCGTAACCAAGCAACCGAAATCAACAGAAGGTTAGATAGTGGCAAAAGACAAAACTGGATCCTGTTAAGCATTCTTCAAAATAAACAAACAAGATACTATCACGTTATAACAAGATACGTATCACGTTATAACGTGATAGCGCTCGAAATTATTTTTTCTGCGTGACAGCAATACGCTTCCGTAAAAAACAAAACAAAACAAACTAGATATTTTTTTAATTCTTAAAATAAAGTTATGACTTTGCATCTTTTTGTTTCTATTTGACATAGTTTATTACAAACCAGAAAAACCTGAATTACTAGTGTGAGGACAGTAGGTGATGGATGATCACTTTTCTTTAAAAAGATAACAAAACATTTTACTGATTTTTTTAAAATACATTTTGTTACGTTATGTCTTAACAATTTCTCACATTAAACAACCGTTTCATCGTTGTTCTTAAGGTTAAAGTTTAACCTTGATTTTAGGAAATAATCACAACATGAAGCAGCTGTGGCAAAGTATTACCCAGTGAGCAACCAATCTGATTTTAACACCAAGTCTTCACACAGACCTTCATGTAGGCAGTTTATGTACTGAGAAACCAGGTCAGCATTTATACGTGACGCTTTCTTCTGCAGGTTACCTGATGCAGGAATTCCACCGCTTCTGGATCGAGGAGGATCCCAGCGACATCATGGAGTTCAACCGGGTCCGCTCCAAGTTCCACCGCAGGATCCTGCGACAGCTGAAGAACCCGGACATGGCTTTGTGCCCCCACTTCGCCGCCTCTGACCTCCACCTGGTCAACCTGTAATATCTACCAATCCACCACCCGTCGCAGAAGATCTTCAACAGGTGTTCGGTAGGCTGGTGAAAAAAAAGAAGAAAAAAAATCACACTCACGCAGATGTTTCTCTGAACTGCTGGAGATTCCTGAGGAGACGATCCTCCTCTTCTCCTCAGCACAACTCGTCCTAGCTCACGTCATGTTGCATCACTGCCAACAGCTCACGACACACACAGTTTACCCATCCTGCACCTGATCTTCCCCTTACGTTGTCACCACGCTGGTCAGAGGGGGTTTTCTAGCAATGGCGTTTCCGTCCACATGAAAACACGTGGAAAAAAAAACAAACATTTGATCTCACTTAGCCAACGCTGACATAAACAAGAAATAAAAAATATTAAGTGAAATTTATTCCAAAAATAACATTAAATTCCCCTGAAAAACTTATTTTCTTTTTGACATTTTGATTTTTTTATAAACTAGAAACAAACAAGTTGAGTAATTTATCTAAATCTCTAGTGCCTCAACAGTAAGTTGTGAAAAGATAAATTTTAACAAAACAAAACCAACCTTTAAAAAAACACAAAAAAGGCCTTTTTTAGACTTGAGTTAATGTTAAAACTACACTTAGTCCAGGTTTAGACTCTTGTTTTACATCTGTGTTCAGATAAAGACAAACTGTTTTGTCTATAAAGTGGTCTAAGACTCGACCAAAAAAATACCACATCAACTAAAATGACCAGTAAATCAAGCCAGGAAGCATAAATTAATACTTCATCAAAAACTTGCTTCTCTTTTCTGTCTAATTGTTAAAGTAACATTAAGATGCTTAAAAAAGGGCAACCTATTTTTTCTTTGTTTGTGGAGCCAAACAGGAAGAATTTTTCTAAAGGGGTGGATGAATGCAAGCATTTTAATCAAAAGCATCCTTAAATATTCAAGTCACACAGGATGTGTGCAAATGGAGAGTAATCCTTCACAAAGTTTATTTAAACATAAAACATGTCAGTTGTTCAGCAGAATGTGTGATTTCTCACCAAAACCTCCATCATACAGCAGCAGCAGCTCCTCTCTGACCTGATTCATCAAATGCACAGAACATATATGGGGCAAACAGCATTGAGAGTTTATTTTATAATTATATATATATATATATACGCTTTGATGCCAATCATGACAGGTGCACATCCCCTGTGAGCAATCCTGTTTAAAATAAATCTACATGTTTTATAATTTATCCACAGAGGTCTTGAACATTACAAGGTCTAAAGTGAACATTTGATTAGTTTGTGATTCAACATGGTCTTCTTAGCCTGTATTTGTAAAATCAAGCAGAAAACCTTAAAAGTGCCAACCTGCTGTGGGCTGCACAGTCGTACCATTAAGTAACACTCTGCATTAAGTTCTAGTGTCCTGTGTTACTCATGTTTTTTCGTTGCTGCCACAGCCTTGCAGACAAGGATAAATGAAACTGTGTTCCTCGTCTACCTTAGAGTAGTTTTGTCGGTGTGTTAGATGAACTGGGTCACAGAGGAGCTTTTGCTGTAGGATTGAGGATCTTGTGGGAAATAACATGTCCTGTTGAGTAAAGTTCATTTGTGTACAATTACAAAAACAAATCAAACTTTGTCTCTGTAGATTTTCATAAGGTTTTTTCTTATCCGCACAAAATCTGTACAGCAGGTTGAACATTGAATGAACTATTACATTGAGTGTTCATCAGTTCAGCACATACGTCGCCATATCTAGCAGAATTCTTGTAGTTACTCGCTCTGAAATTTTGAAAGTTTTATGCCAATATCTAAACTTGAAAGATGAAACTAATTGATTCTTAATCAGTACAGCTGTTAGGTTCTTTATTGTATTTTATTCTCTAGAATATTTTTTACATTCTGCACAATTGCTCTAATTCTCAGCTTAGATCATTCTTTGAACATTTTAAAAACATAAAAGGTTCTGGTAATTTTCTGCCACGACCTTTTCTGTTTTTTTAAACAGCTTTTTTCTGTTAAAGAAATTCCATAAAAAAAAAAACAAAAAAACAAACCTTATCCTTATTTTTACAGAATCTTTTTCTCTAAAGTTTCTCTAATGTAAATTACTCTAAAATGTTGCCCATTGTCGTCACTGGAGTTGTCCAAACTTACCTAAACGACTCTGATCAATATGGATGGTAGATCAATAAAGAAAAATAAATTACAGAGAATTTACGGACATTTTCTACGGTTCACGTAGAAACCATGAAAAAAATGGCGCTAAATCAGGTCTATGTAGTCACCTGACTAACTCATATCTAAACTAGATCTACATTTAGTCTCATATTAAAACTTAGGTCTGTTGCTGATTGTAAAAATGAAGTAGGAGGATGTGTTGCTCATCTATGGTCGGGTCTTTTCTAACACGTCTTCTAAGACTTTCCAATCTGGGCCTGAACCTTTAGACATCTAATAAATGTATAAAAAGCAAATCAAAGACGGGTTAGGGTTAGGGTTAGATCTCAATCCGGATATCTCTGGTCAATATTTACAGTTTCTTAGGAGTAATTTTAACAAAAGATTAAAAACCTTAGTGGGAAAGTAGAAGTGAGGGTCTTATTTTCAAGAATATTATGTTGCTCAAAAAATTAAGCCTATAGAGCTTTTATC
Organism: Jordanella pulchra; assembly: GCA_034780135.1. NCBI lineage: Eukaryota > Metazoa > Chordata > Actinopteri > Cyprinodontiformes > Cyprinodontidae > Jordanella > Jordanella pulchra. Next base: position 3,462 of record JAUZNJ010037170.1, read on the forward strand.
CTTAGCAAGTATTTACAAACTTTTTCAAAGTCTTAATCTCTGTACCTGAACCTAGTTTTCATGTGGACGAGGAGTGCAAACACAGCACAAAGTCTGCATACTGAGGGTGTCTCTGGATATGACCTTATATTGAAACTGTGTTGATTCTGTCGGTGAATTATTCTCACAAAGGGGTCAGTATTTAAAGCTACAGACAGATCAAATTGGATTTATGTGACCCAGATCTGCACTTTTCTTTACTCACATAAACCGCCTCCTACCTGCAGCTTCGGACCACCAGCATCGAAGGCCGACGTAGTGTTTGTGAGGCTCCATCACATCCTTACTCTTCATTGTTGCTTTAAAAAGAATCGTGACGATTGTATTTCAGCCGTTAGACCTCTACTAAGAGCATCTTTCTTATTTTATTGTTGAACCAAATTAAGTTTCTCGGTCAAAAACGTCTTTAAGATGATAACCTACTGATCACTTCTTAGGAACATGTTGACATTTAGAGTTTTTGTATTCAGACAATATAGATATTTATGAAGTATTTAGATTCAAAAGTGACTAGTGGTTCTAATTATTTAACAAGCTGCTTCACATCTAATCTTTGTCTGTATTATTAAAACTGCCATAGATTGTACTTTGTACACTTGAACACCGGATAATTATTGCCAAAAACACTCAGCAGCAGTTAGTTTGTAGCTTAATATCTACTAAAAAAGAAAAGCTAAGTGGTGTTTTATTATTTCAATATAAAAGTTCAAGGATCGTTCTTTTGAACTAAGCATCTCAACTGCTTTTTGTTTTCATCAACAAACAAGAATATTGTGTTTGCACATTTTTCTAATTTATGGGTTTGTACATTTTTTTAAGGTTTTGTTATGAATGTTCTTCACCTGCTATCATCCAAGATTGTTTAAATCGATTTCATTTCTTGAATGTGACACCGTGTTTACTGTTGTTATCAGCCAAAGCAATAATTTACATTTGTTTTGCTGCATATTTATTTGAATGCACCATGCGTGCCTAATTATTTTGCTCTCTGGATTTGAGCTGCTTTGTGGGACACGTCAACAAAGCTAAAGAAGATTCGTCAAACTACGCATAAGCTGCACAGCTCCCAGTCATCCCAAGATAATCCACAAACTTTTTATTGTTGATCTCACTAGTGTTAAATTATGTGTGCAGCTTTCAAATATATTTACATATGCTATGAAGAGTAAAAACGTTAAAGATGATTAATATTTATTGTTTTTTTTTAATCAGATATTCAAGTGTTCAGGTGTTGACTTGGGGTTTCACTGACATTAATCTTATGATTAATCAAAGTCATAAACTGCTGTCACCTGCAATAACAAACTAAAAGAGAGTCATGTTTTGCTCAACTCTCCTGTAAAAAAAATAAAGTGTCTCTCCAAACTAAAACTATTTAGCTGTATTATATTCCAAAAAATCTAAATATAATATTTAATTCCTGATACTTTCATTATTGGGTGTCAAAATCAAATAACCAAAGATGTCTACACCTGTTTTCTGTTCTTTTTATTAGTTTGATTAGCTTTGCCTATTAAAAACTACTGGATCTTTGATTGAGAACCTTCAGATTTGTAAATTGTAGTCAAGAGTTTCCCCTTTAAAAACGTATAAAATATGTTGTTTATTGTATCAGAAGCAGCATTTGGATTATCTCAACTCTTAAGTTTGGCATTTAGTTCTTACAGAGTGATAAAAGTCTTCAAATGGTGCCCCTTTTTTCACATCTGTGTTTGTTTGCTTTTTTAACCATTATCGTGGTGTGAAAACCTCCGACAAATCTTCTTTTCACAACAAAATAAAATGTAAAATATCAGGGTTTACTGCCATGCTTGCACTGTTGATTGTGTTTGATATGAATTAAAGACTTTGTTTTTTTCAAGTGAACTTAAAAGCTTTTAGTCAGTATTAATTCACTGATTGTTCGCACTGTTTCAATCTCATGCTTGCTGTTTGCTTTGCTTTACCACCTCTAGCTTTGCACTTCTCTAAAGACAAAAATGCTGTTTTGTTTAGTGCTGATCTAGTAATTTGTGGCGTTAAAGACATTCATTTCCACAATCATCTAGATGATTTTAGGCTTCAGCTACTGTATTCTGCTTTAAACTTAATTACAGAAATTATTGCATGGATATTTTTTATTCTAACTGCTCTGTATGCTCAGTAAAGTACTGTAAATGTATCGTAACAGTGGGTTTCATTGGTCTGTGCTGTACTTTTAGAAAACTTAATAAAAAGTAAACGTCATTTAACTCAACTTTCATTTTTCTTTTTCCTTCTGAGTTTTTTTCTCCATGCAAATGTAGTATTTTGCTAATCGCAAAATTTTCTTTTTGTAAATATCCTGCCTTTCTACATCTGCAACCTAATAACACATAATCTGCACCGTTTTAGCACCTTCCTTTTCTTAAATTTAGAAACTTAACTGTTTAATAATCGAGAAGATTTCTGTTGCGTTTGGAGAAATCTAGTCTCTTTACGTTCTGCACAAAAGTTCTTTATAAAAAGTGTTTAGCACCAGGTCATAATCCTTATATGATAATGTCTCCCTGTCTATATCGGTATGAATTAAACATATATTTCCATTTGAGAAATAACATAAAAATCATATATCTATTTTGAAATTGAAACAAAAAGAGCTCTTTTCTTACTTCAATTTTCTTTAACCTGAAAAATACACTGAAAAAGAATAAAAGGGTTTAATAATTTTTTCAAAGAGTACATGTTTAACACTGTTTTTTTATGCTTATTAAAAGTTAACAGTTTCTTTACCATTATTAGCTTAAAAGAGCTCTAGAGTCAGAATGTAGATTTCTTTTATGTGAGCTTATCATCATATATTCTACGAGGAAAAATCAAAACACTGACTTTTGTTGTCAATGGTTGTATTTTTGTGGTGTTTTATTCGGATCTGGATCTTTCTCTTTTTTTGCCATGTTTGGTTTTGTAGTGACCAGCAGAGGGCAGTATACTCGCATAAACCTGATTCATTTAAAATAAAATGAGTGGAAAACTGAGTGTCAGAAAATGATTAAATGATTAAATCTTGTCATAGTTTTTCTAAAAAGAATTTTTGTTTTAGAAGAATCATCAAGTTTCTGACCGTTTTATGATTTTCTACATAATTTCTGAAATTTTTATGTTTGTAAACAGTTATTAGTTTTTTTTTTTTTTTTTTTAAAAAACCCCTCTAAGTGTTAAATCTGCTATTCGACTCAAAACCAGATGTTTTCTGTTGGACAAAAGCTCTGCAAGTATAGCAGAAACTCTTGAATATGATAAGCTGTAAAAATGTAAAATTTTAAACCTTGCTTCTTTGCTGACTTTTATGAAAAAATAATTCCATTATTTGTTTTATGTTTCTGCACATACTATACGGCACCAAGGAGGAATCTGGTAGAATGGTTGCCTTGCAGCAAGACAAATAAATTGAAGTCCCTGCCTGGGTTCTTTCTGTATGTAGTTTTAATATTCTTCCAGTGCATTCAGGAGTTCTCTACGAACCCATCGGTGTCCTCTGTCTATAACATGACTGTTTAGTCGATTTGTTTCCCAAAATCACAGGACTACCACTCCTGTCATCCTGTCAAACACAAGAATTATCCCTTTTGTGTTTCAGGAAGTTTTGAGAAAAAACAATGACAGTTTTTGATGAAAACATATTCGATTTCAGCTGCCTCCTGTTATACATGCTGAAGTGTCACTGGGCAAGGCATCTAACTCCAAGTTGTCTACCAATCTGCATATTATTGATTGAATGTTTGTGCTTCAGTGGGCGCAGTTCAGTGAATGTTTCTCCAGTGTAAAGCGCTTTGACTGGTCAGTATCTGTGTGTTTCCTTTATCTACATGATGCTGGTTATTCTCTAATGTTCTCTAAAGAACCTCTGAGGTCCAAAACGGAACAGCTGCCATTCTCGATAAAATAGCACAATACTTGACTTTGGTTCCTGATTAAGGGGGCCTTTACAGGGAATAAGTTGCAGTGGGGGTTTAGGAATATCAGAGCAAAATGTTTTGGTTACAAATGAATTCTAAATGTTTCCATTTTGTTAGAAGCAAAAAAAAAGAAAAATCTAAATTGTTTTCATTTCCCTTTATAGATGGCATGGATATCTTTCATAGATTGCATACTTGAGAGTTTACAGTGCTGATTTTTCACTTATGCTTCACTTTTGAATATCACTAATCAACTCCATGTTGTTTCATATTTAATGTTTTCAGCCCTGGAATCAACACAAAGACACTTTCTGACAGCCAGTCAGGTAGAAATGTTTGAGGAGTGAATTTAGTTTGTTTCCTAACGTCAGAGAGCATTTGCAGGCTGCAGAGTGTAATCATAACGCAACAGCAGATACATGTACATCACTTCAAAGCTGTGGATTAGTGCGGATCAGCTGCAGACAAACTCTGGTGTAACGAGAGCTCAGTCAGAACCGCAGGGCAGAGCTCGACATGTCCTCGTAATATCTGGCAATCCTCAGTTAAAGTCAGCGATTCTTCAAACGTTCAGCCTGCAGAAACCACTACTTACTGATGCAAACAGTAAAGCACATGTGTGAAGAGAACGTTTTTGTGTATTTTAGCCCTTTCTTTCCATGCTGAGAACAAGCAAAGAGGAGTTTAAATAAAAAGTTGTTTGTCTCATACCTCTTTAGCACTTCTTATTGGCATTTCTAACCTTTGGCATTTCTAACCAATGTGGGTTTTTTTCATAATATAGTAGATGTTGGAGCTGAAAAGTGGAGCAGTGGGTAGTGCTGTTGCCTTGCAGCAAGAAGGTTCTGGGTTTGGTCCTGGCCTGAGTTCTTTCTGCATGGAGTTTGCATGTTCTTCCTGTGCATACGTGGGTTTTCTCCGGGTACTCCGGCTTCCTCCCACAGTCCAAAAACATGAGTGTTAGGTTAATTGGCATCTCTCAATTGCCCCTATGTGTGAGTGTGTGTATGCATGGTTGTACATCCTTGTGTGTCTATGTGTTGCCCTGCGACAGACTGGCGTCCTGTCCAGGGTGTACCCCACCTTATGCCTATAGTCTGCCGGAGATAGGCACCGGCCCAACCGCGACGCTGACGGATAAAGCGGGAGAAGATGGATGGATAGTAGTTGTTTCAATTAGATAATCAGAGAAAAGAAAGAAACAAACAAAAAAATTAAAATTTGTTATTGATTTATTAAAGATGAAAGTTGCATGCTTTTAAAATAAATTCATGGACCTCAAAGATTCAATTACGTTTCAATTATTTTTTTCTGTTTTTGATATTTAGACAAGTTTTTTGCACTGTTTTAGATTAACAACTCACAAAGTTAAATCAAGGTTATCGTCACTAGCAGCTGTTCTTAGCAGAGGGAACCCTGATCTCAAGATAGTATCAAAGGGGTGAAATAGATAATTTATAGTTAACCAAGGCTGTGGTCTTGTAGTTATTTCCAAAAGGGAAGCAAAACTCCGGTTTAAATATTAACTGAGGTCTTCCTGAAATCATCACTGGGTAGACAGCAGCTCCTGAGGATTGGTGCAGCAGATTCGGAGCAACGGTCAAGTGGAAACCTTGTACCCCAAAAAAGAGAAGGGGGTAGCGAGCATGGTCCAGTTGTTGTTCCAGTTAAAGGCTAGGAAGCCCCTGCTTCTGACTCTTTTTCTGGGGTCCTCTCAGAGGATAACGAAGTGGATTTGTCCGAGGCAAAATATTTCTACAGAGATAAAGAATTGTGCTGCTGTTGTTGGTTAATAGAAACCTGGTTTAACAGTACCATGCCAGACTAAGCTTTCCAAATCAATGGTCTTTAGTTATTTTAAGTGGACTATAACCACTGGTTTGGAAACACAGGAGGAGGAAGATTGTTAATGAATTTGAATGAAGATTAGTGTACGAACTCTGGACTAGTAAAAAGCCACTGCTCTAAAGGCCATAGAAGATATGAGAGTGAAAAGTTGGCCTACTCTATCTATCACAGGAATTTACTGTGGTGATCATCACCATTGTTTATATCACACCAGGAGCTAATGCTATCTATGTATCAACTGAGCTGCATAACACAATTAGCTTGCTGTGGATAAAGCACCCAAAGGCGTTTTTTGTGGTTGTTTGGGACTGTAACTACTTCAAACTGACAGACACACTATCCAGTTTTTACCAGCATGTCACTTCTTCCATGCAGAGAGACAATACTCTGAACTGCTTCACAAGGACAAACCTGGACGACTACCCACCTATAACCTTAATATCGATAGTCATAAAGTGCCTTGAGAGGATAGTCATGACCCACATGAAGGACTCCATGGACGTCACTGTAGATGCATATCAGCATGTCTACAGGAGGAATTGATCCACCACTGACCATCCATCAGTGTCTCTTCGGTGGTCCACACAGTCCTTGCTGACCTGGAGAGCAGAAAAGCTGACATCCTTCTGCTCTCCCTGGATTTTTCATTGGCCCTCCACACCATCATTCCACAGACCTTGGTGTAGAAGCTTTCCTCTCTTGGAATGAGTCCCACGCTGCCAAACTGGGGTCCTCCACTTCCTGACCAACAAATCTTTCTGTCAGGATCCACAAAACCATCTCCTCCTCTATCACCCTCAGCAATGGCTCACCCCAGGTTGTGTGCTGAGCCCCCTCCTGTTTAGTCTGTTGAGATATGAATGTTCGGCAAGACACCCCAGCTGTCATATAGTAAAGTCTGAAGATGACGCATCAGTATTTGGATGCATCACAATGATGAGTCAAAATACAGAGAGGGTACTGAAGACCTGTTGGAGTGATGCAGAGACAAAAACTTCTACATCGATTTGAAGAAGACTAAGGGGATGGTGGTGGATTTCAGAAGGGACAAGGATCCTCTTCATACCCTGTTTCCTCATAGGGAGACAGCTCTGGAGATAGTCTCCAGCTACCTTGATGTATATTATCCGGTTACGTCACCCTGAGTGCCAACGCTCCTGGTCTAGCCAGAAAAGTCCATTAGAATCATTACTTCCTCAGGATGCTGCAGAGAGCTGATTCCGGAGCTCAGTCCCCGGGAACTACTATTACTGTATGGTGAAGAACGTTCTCTTTACCTGCATAACCATGTGGCACGGCAGCCGCACTGCTGCTGAGAGAATGACTCTGCAGAGGGTGGTTCAGGCTATACAAAAGACTGTAGGGAGCAGCCTATCCTCCACCTCGGACCTTTCTACATATCAGGATGCAGAGGGGGAGGCTCCAGGCATTCTGGACATAGACTGTCCCAGCCTCTCCCCTCATGCAGCTTGCTGAGGAGCATTCAAAAGGAAGACCACTTGGCTCAGAAACAGTTTCTACCCTGCAGCTGTTAGACTGATGAACTCATGCTGCACATAATTCAGCTTCATACATTTCTGTTTCTTTTCTGAAAAGTTAAGGTTGTTGAACTATGACATGAGCACAAATTTCAAACAACAAATATACTACATACATATCTGAACTGGTATGACTGGTAATAGAAAAATCCACAAATCTTAAGCGATTTCTAAAAGAGGCTAACAACTGGTACTGGTCATATTTTCATTCAAACATAATTTATTCACTTACAACAGCAACTGAATAGTTCAGATATGAGTAATTTATTCTTTATTTACTCTGCTGGTATTGTGTGGAGTAGGTAAGAATGACTGCTGCCTTGCAACAAGAAAGCTCTAGGTTTGTTCCAAGCCTGGGGTCTTTCTGCATGGAGTTTGCATGTTCTTCCTGTGCAAGCGTGGGTTTTCTCCGGGTACTCAGGCTTCATCCCACACTCTAAAAACATGAGTGTTAGGTTGTTTGACATCTCTCAGTTGTGTTTAGGAGTGTGTATGTGTGTGCATGGTTGTGTGTCTTTGTGTTGCCCTGCACCGGATCCTAGGCTGGGTGTACTCTGCCTTTCGCCCATAGTCTGCCAGAGATAGGCACTGGCCACCCTGCCCTGACAGACTAAGCCAGAGGAAATGGATTGATGAAATTATAAAACATATCATCCTGTACGTAGAGCTGTTGCCTTGCACCAAGAAGGTCCTGGGTTCAATTCCCGGTCCGGGGTCTTTCTGCATGGAGTTTGCATGTTCTCCCTGTGCATGCGTGG
>JAUZNJ010037171.1:0-11561 GCA_034780135.1 Jordanella pulchra
CCTCCTGCCCACGTCCGCACCGTCCCACTCTCCCTACGTCGCCGCGTCTGCCGCCTCCGTCTGATCCAAATGAGCGCTGCCTCCTGCCCACGCCTGCGCCGTCCCACTCTTCATACGTCACCGCGCCGTCCCCTGCACTTGTCACTTCCTCCTCCTCATGTACAATGTTATTGTTTTAAGGATTACTAATAAAGCTTTAAAAAAAAAAAAAAAAAAACACGTCCTCCTCCTCATTAAAATACGGTTAAAATTCGACATTTTTTTTCCGATATAAGACATACACCGAAAGTAAGACATAGTGGGGCTTTTGGTATTTGTCCCTCAAAAACATGTGCTAAATTTCCATATGTGGGTTTAGATTTTATTTATGAATTATTTTGTAAAAACTTAACAACAACATCCATAGAGTATCTGTTCAAACTGCCACCTGACTGAAGGGGAATATTTAGCGTGGGCGACACACCTCCTGCTTAGTCACACACAACAACAACATTTCGGATTCCTGCAGGTTGTACCTCCAGCCGTGGACGTGGAAGCCGGGGCACTGGTCCCCGCAGCGCATACAGGGCTGGCCTCGGTCTGGGTCCTCTTCTTCCTGCTTTAAACACAACATAAAGTCCAATCAGTTTGCAATCATTTCCCAGATCTAGGGACATCAGCCCACTGTTCCAGAAAAGGGCAGACATATTTCATCAGAAGTCAGCAAGTTCTGGTCTGATCAACAGCCAGAAAGTGAACACAGACAGATTTATTGTAGCTTCATTTTGTCTCTGGTTCATCACCAGTTTTCTGTTTAAATAAAATTACAAATAAATGCTTTTTTGTATACCTATAAACACAGATATTTGTAGATTAATCCACCCAGCTAAACTTTACTTGCATAATTAAAGCAGCCTTTAACATGAACTCCTGCAGGGTTGCATGAGTGTATATTCAGAACAAATACTGCAGACTCTGGCCTCTCTTTTTAGAGATGGGAGGAAGGAAGCAGACACAGGATGAGAGCTGCACCCTTTCCCTCTCCATGTAGGAACTCTGTGGCTCCACTTTTCACGCCTTTTGTTTTAGCCAGCAGCTTAGTGTTCAAAGACAAAAGGATTAACAGATGGACTTTGTACAAGCCTTACATGAGGATCAAATGACCAAATAGTTATTACTGGATGAGATTTAACTTCAGGACTTTTTAAATGCATATCCAAGCTGCACATAACGTACCACGTCCTTGAATTTTATCAAGTATGAGTAATAAACTCAGAGGTACCTGTGCATACCTGCTCACCTCCCTCGCTTCTTACCACAGAACCAGAATTCATGTCAAGCCTGTTTTGCCAAGCTAAGATTTTTACGACCGCTTTCAAGAACTGCAGCGCATTAACAGCAGAGACCGTTTTATTTTCTCACACACGCGAAGGCTGCTTCTCTTTGCTGTGTTTTTCATTCATCCCAGAAAAGATTTTGTTTAAAGTGTCCAACCTTTTAGAGTGAGGCTATATAAACTTAACTGTACACAGCTGGATTTACGCCCACCTTAAATGTAGGAGCGGTAAAAAGGAAACGTCTGATTTCAGGCTGCTTTATGTTCTGTTGAAAAATTCGTCTGTTTTGATTGTTTTTTTTTTTTTACATATTGTTGCAGTTTAAAACCTTTTTTAAATATGGCAATCCACCGAAACTGAAAGGTCGGTCAGGAAGTACATTAGAGAAGCAGCAACTATAAGTAGCACAAAGCTATAAGTACCTTCCAAAGAGCTGAAATGTAAGCTATTTTATTAAAAAAATATAGCAAAAATATGCGTTTTGGTATGCAATCCCAGTAGAGACAAAGAGCAGCTCAGTAAATGCTGGGTTTAGGGCGACAGCGAAGCAGGATGTAGGAGTTCGTCCCAGAGAGTTGCTTTATTCAAACTCAAACTCTGTCTTGTTTGTTTAGTCCGTGCGGAAGACACATCACCTGCATGGCGGTCAGAGGTTCTAATGGCGCCTGTATACAGCAGCATGACTCCTGTCAGTGTAGCTGCAATGCAACATCATCAGTGTGTGTGAGTGACTGTGATGGTGTTATAAAAGTACAGACCTGTTACATCTGGATTATGGTGGCTCAACGCAAAAAGCATTCCACGCTTTTTGTATTTTACATCCGAGGGATTAGAAACCCATTTACCATTTCAAGATGAGTGTTGAGTCGGTCTATCAAATAAAACCCGATGAAAAGCTTTGAAAATGCGGTCCTAATGTGAAAAAGTTCAAAGGGCGTGAATAATTTGTGAGGCAGGTATGAAAAGGTGACAAGATGGGTTAAATGAAGTGTGCAGATGATTTCTGGGTGACTAAGACAATACTTCTGGTTATTTCTGCCTCGGGAATCTCACTGATCTGTGATTTTATTCATGCAGCTTTGGACACAACCAACAATAACCAAGGAAAAAAAAGAAACACTTTCCAGGGACAAGATAAAGATTTAAACTTAGCGTTCAGGTGGCTGATGCTTAAAGCTTGCTTCTGCAAGAACCTGGAGTAAATCACAAAATCTAACAAAATAAAGCTGTGCAATGAGTAAAATTTGTATTTAGCTCTTTAATTCTGTGCCAGATAATCACTAATAGTTATAAAACAGTACTTCATTGCACCATCCTTCTGACTTTTACGGGAGTAAAATATGCAATATGCAACTTAAACTTGGATTATCTCTGTAATCCTGCAGCCCTATTAATAACCAACACCAGCGTTAGAGGTTTGGGATTCTTACACACTGTTCCTTTTAAATTCCACACTTTTACTGACTCTGTGTTATGTTGTCAACTGTTGTGGCATTTTAAACGGACAAATAACAAATTTCTTATAGATTTTGTCATCATTTGCACTGATTTCATCATGACTACAACACCCACAGTGTAAAACATGAAGGTGGCTGTTTTATGCTGCAGGGATTTAATTTATTCAGCAGATTTGGGACTGAGAATATTATTCTCAGTTAAAAGGAAGATGGATCGATCTGAAAACAGAGTAATCTCTGAGAGCCTTATCTGATAAACAACCCTGAAGCTGAAGTCCAGGCTCCATTCTAATTGTTTGAGATCTTAAACATGAGATCATCTCTCCATACAGTCTAACTGAGTATTCGCTATATTTGGCAGAAATATCGGCTAAGTGCTGCTGGCTGCAAATGCTTTCCACACTCTTCAGATTTTTTTTTTTTTGTTTGTTAGATTTTCAAAAAACCAAAAATCATTTCCCTTCCTTTTCAGCTGACCCACAATTTATGTCGGTTTCAAAGAGAAAATCCCAATAAAACTCACTGAAGATTACGATTGTAATGCGACAAAAAACCCAAGAAGTTGAAGGCGTAGGAATATTTGAACATATTGCCTTCCTCTGCGTCGCAATGCTTAGAAGATGAGCAGTAATCCTCCAGCAGATTTATATTATAAAAAAGATTAGAAGGTTGACATCACTGCATGAGTAACTCACACGTTCACGGAGACGTTTGTAATTAAGAATAAAGCCATGATGTAACGAAAAGACATGAGATTAGAAATTGTGAGAAAAGCTAAGAATTAAAAGGAAACATTTAGTTTCCAGATGTTCTGAGAGAAGAAAGTTTTCAAGTCATTCACTCCAGGTTGGATAAGGTCCTAATCTGCCTAATTAGGCAAATTTGAAAAAAGAGAGAACAATTAGAGAGGAAGTCTTATCTCTAAACAAACAGGTATTTAATCCGTTTGGTTTAAACCTACAGGCAGGAGTTTTTCCTTTTGTTTGTGTTGTTAGTTCTGGTTAGAAGGAACAGACATATCACATGTAGGACCACCTTAAAAACATCAACACACACTTGAAGCTTTACTTGTTTCATTTTACAGAGAGCTTCTGGTTTGCCTGCTCTGCTTTATAGTTTTCAATGAAAGATAAAGTGTCAAGTCTTTGTCTGCAGACTGAGGTGTTCCTTTTGTGCTGTAAATGGGAGCGGCAACAGGAAGTTTCCTCTAAACAAAACGAAGGCAGAGTAAATAACATGGACATCGAATCAAGTTCAAGTCAGCCCAGATGCTTTTTATTAGAGCCGAGGTTGGACTGAGCCCCAGCAGCCAGGTATCGGTGGAACCAGGTGGCTTTGTTTCTCCCACATCAACATGCCAACGCTCCAGCTAAGCCAGGGACTATTAGAGACAATACTGGGACAACCTATAAACATTACATTTAGTCCATAATAAGAGTATGGTTCCTCTCTAGCTTTTACCAGAAAAGAAAATGAAATTAACGTGTAGGTTCTCAGGGCCGTGGTTCTGGATGGATTAAAAATTAACAGGTCAGGTCAGAGGTCAGGGGGCTTTGCTGCCTTGGCATGTGGAGCAGCCATTCGTCTCTTTACTGACAGACCGCCTGCTGGTTGCTCGGCAGCACAATGCAGCTCACTGATATTATGGTTTAGATTTCCTGCTTTCTGACCCACTGAGGTCAACTTCACCCAGAAACAGATAAGGTCTTCCACTCGTCTCATTCTACGCTCTGATCTCTGCAAAGTTACATATTAATACGGAGCAGCGTGCACAGAAACGGTCACTTTGCATCATCGCAAAAAAAAGCGAAAAAAGCAAAACATTAACCCTGATGCCAAACACAATAAAATTATATGAAGGTGTAAAAAAAAAAAAAAAAACATTTACAAAGGGATGTTTATGCAAGCAGCCTGCTGACGATAAGACTGCACCATAACCTTGATTGTATCGACAAAAAGAGTTTCAAGAACATTGAGAATGTCGTCAGGGCTGGACGATATGGCCAACATCTCCATCAACATTTATTTCTCAGTTTCAACTGATAAGGTAGAATGTCAATAGCGATATGAACTAAATGAAAGCCTTTGAAAGACAACAGACAACTGTGCAAACTTATGAAGAGAAGTTTACCATGTTTATAATACTTAGAAATAATTACTTTAAATAACAAAAAATAGTTCACCCCTTTACCCTAAGCTCCTTTAAATGGAGATTAAAACGTATTTGTTTAGAGTGACCTTTGACCTGACTATCTAAACATTATTAGCTTACAGTCCAATATCCATTCAATTCTTTAGCCAAATATTTTAATCTTTTATAATATAAAAATCATATCTTCACTTAAACAAACAATATCAGGAACAAAGTAAACAATCTTAACTATTTATTTTTGTTCTCTTTAATTATTTGTGTTATCTCTAAGCCAATGCATGTTATTTTTCTTTGTTCTTAATGGAAAACTCTGAATTTTTTTACAAATAAAATATGCAACCGTACTAGAGAAGGGTGATGAGGACAACGAAAACAGTGTCTGTTAAAATATACACATAAATAAGAGATAAAACATGAATTATTAATGAGATTGATTTTTTAAAAAATGAAATAAACTGAGCCTTTTTTTTTATAAAAAATTATCAGACGTTATGGATAAAGAAACTATCCACATATTAATGTACAAATTCCCATTCATAAATAATAGAGAAAAAACCGGTGCATTAACTGAACCTTCTGATATATCACAGGATTTTTTTTTTTATTTATTTTAATAACCAACACTGTCCAATGCTATAAGCCCACAAGAAACCTTCAATGATCCAATCTCATTTTATTGAAAGAAAAACAAAACAAAAAAACCTGAATAATACCCATGAAAAAACAACGAGGTAGTGCTCTCAAAAATATATGAGAAGATTAGAATATTAACAGCGGCTGATTTCCAGACCTTTACGGACAGAAATAAGACTTGTTTCTCATGTAAGAATCAGCAAACCATCTAAAATGTAGAAACCTGGAACACCCCTAGTAACAAAATACAAACACTTCTCTGTATTTATCTGAAATAGTTCAAACCAGCTTCACACTCCAGTCTGCTTTCTTTTACTCAGCTTTTAAAAACCATTTCAATTATTTAGACCTGAGACTAAACCACAAGAACTGGTTTGTTGAATTTTAAAGTAAGCCTTCATTTTGGTTTTGGCTTCTTTTTGTTCCTCAATATTAAGTTGACTGGTTGATCTGTCTGGCTCTTTAGTCTACTAAAAATACAACCCATTTAGTTACTACCAACAATGATTTCCATAAATCCAAATCAGTGATCTAATCCAAGCTATGGATTAAGCTTTGATGTGGATGAAAGCTGTGATGTCTTTTTCCAGCTATAGAAATAGTAAAGCACATTTTAATAGAGATAAAAATCCCATAACACTATACAATATTAGTCATATTTAAGTTAGACCAAATGACTTCAATGGGCATTTATCATATCATCACTGATAGATTTAAATTAATTGGGTTTATAAACAATCTGCATTTCAGAAATATATATATTTTTTTGTATTTTCTCAAGTTCTGAATTAATACATTTAGTGACTGTGAGTAAATGGAGCTTCTTTATGTACTTGCCGTCCTAAAAAAGTCAATTTAAAACTGATTATGCAATTTAAAAGCACTATTTGTTAGTTGCGCACGGTCATACAGCTACTTAAAAAAAAATACTGCCTGGAGTTTGAAAAGAGTTTTTTATCATTAATTTTATTGTTAACACAATAAAAACAGCAAAAATATTATGATAATATTCAAATCTAAAGCCCCAAATTGTTTAATAATTTAAAGTTTGCTTTGATTATCCACTGATACATAAAAAACAGGTATGAATAAGCACTGGTGCAATTGGTTAAATGCTTATAGAACTATAAGTAAATATATGAGTTGATATTTTGTCATTTTTAGAAATGAAAAAGAAAGCCGAGCTTTAGATTCTCTAATAATCTAATTCTATAAAGACTTTTTATAGCACTGTGCATTTCATCAATCTAACATTTATTAGCAGTTTCTATTTTCATTGACCTGATCTTATTGGGGGGTATTTTGTGGCGATTTTAGAGATATCTAATAAGTAGATCTAGATTTGTGATTCTAATAATTGTTATCCAACAGCAGGAGGTTGGTCTTAGTTATTTAGGTTGATTAAGGAATATAATCCATCATCTTTCATAATAGTTGACTGGCTCAAACAGGAAATAGAAACAGGTTGGAGCAAAAAACATGCATGAGAATTATTATCCATGTAATTAAAATTTCAATTTAAACAGAAATACAAAGGTTAAGTACAGGTGTTTGAAATGGGCACAGCTCTGGGATGAAACTGGTTCCTGGGTAAAATCCAGAGGTATCATTTGTCTGTGTTCTCAGTTGCTTTTAATCCCTGATCAATACAGCAAAAGTTCAGCGAATCAAAGTAAAAGTATTGTTTATAGTTTCATGGGAAAAATTTTAAATATGGAACCTTAAAGTAACACGCGTGTGTGTGTGTGCTTGCATGTGTCATATGTTTGCAGTTCAACTTATGTGTTTTGAAATGAGTCTATGACAGAAGAAAAGTATGAGATCACAAAACATCATACTTTATTGATTTTAATTTTCACTAATGTTTTTTTTTTTTTGTATTTTACATTTTGGCTACATCTTGTTTGTTTACCTTTGTCCCATAAAAATACATTATATACACACATACACAGTCATATTTAATAAAAACAAACATGTATATGAATAAGGTTTCTGTTTCAGATTAGAAATACCCTTTGAAAATGACGAAGGTATTAAAGAGAAAATGAAAAAAATATTATTTGGATTGTTCTGATACGACACTGTAATCTTAAAAGATGGATTTAAAATAGTTTAGATTTACTATATATACACTACAACTATTAAAAAGTCCAAATAACAAAATGTAATGTAAATATAGTCTATATTTACTCTAAGTTTTAAAGTCAAAATAACTGAAAACCTAAAGCCTCCTCCTTAAAACAATATGACTCAATATATACAGAATTTATAGTGGTTCGTGTAAAACTTTGCAGGTAATTAGTTTAGACTTCAGTAACAACAGGTATTGAATTTAAATAATTGGATTTGGTTGATAACTTGTGCACTGATTGTTCATTGTGGAAAGCAAATAGTTAAAACTTTGCATCTATTTATATGAGATAATAAGTGAGATATATGTTAGACAGCTCATTTATTCATAAACATTCTCAGATGTTTTTTTTTTAGGTAAACCCCACTGAACTGTTTACATTAAACAGCACAGACCCTGAGAAAGTGTCTAAATATGTTAGATCTGCTCCACATCCCAACCTGCTGCTCAGCTACAGATTTATGGGCCACTCCTGACTTCACCTGAGGCGTCACGCATCATGACTCAAGAAACAGATTTCAGGACTTTATAAAAGACGGAAAGAAAACAAAACAAACAGAACAGCCCTTTCATCTCAAAAGTGGGGGAAACAAAATGGGGATTTCTCCAAAAATTCGGTCCAGCCTCAGACAATAGCCAGGTAAAGTTCCGCCGGGACTGTTTTCCTCTTCTGGACTTTTCTCGGACAGCAGCGCAAATTTCATTCACGTTTATCGCCGTGGAAATGAACAGATGAGAAATGGAAAGACTGAAAGAAGCCAAACAGTTCAACTTCTAAAATCATACGCTGCTTAACTAAGTTAAATAAGAGAGGAAAGAAAAACAGCAGAACTCACGGATCGGTTCGACCGTCGCTTCTTCGAGCCGCGCAGGAACATGATGTCGGCTGGACGTTAAAAGACACTTTCCAGGTGAAAACAAATTGTTCTAAGGAAAAAAACACAAAATTTCTAAAAACTGATAAAGCTACGGAGTCTACAGTGAACTACATGCTGCTCCCCGGTGGAATACCCCGGACTCTTCATCCCAGTCTGTAATAAAGACTTTGGCTACGGATCAGAAGTGAAAAGCTAAGTTAGCTAGAGAGAAAAAGTTGTACCACTTCCGGTAAAACTTCAAAATAATATACGCATAACTAGTCTCTTTCCTTTTTAATAAACTTTGTATATGAACTAGAAGTATTAAAATGCACACTAATAAAGCAGACTTTTTTCCCTTTAAGACGTTGGCAAAGAGGCGGGTAGTACGGGATTTTTTTCTTCTAGCTGTTTCGCTTTTGTTCATAGAAAAAAAAAACGAAAAATATATATGTATATTTTTTTTTCTTGGTTTTGTATTTGGAAAATAAGAAAGAAGAAACGTTTATATGACATGAATAAAATAAATAATTACTTAAACATTTTTGTCCCTTTTGATGACAATGGGATACAACTAGGTTACCATAAAAAAAAACAAAAAAAAAAAAAACTAAATTTAATTTGTCCAGGAAATTACAAAATCTCAAAAGACAAAAGGGTTTTCGGCTGGGCTTGTGCGCTGGTCAAACAAACACAAACATACCATGGTTATGTCACCATGTATTGGTACTTTTTGCAGTATGGGCAGCTGCCATGACTTTATCAAACTTTATCACAATTTTCATAGAGCAGCAATTTCCTATGAATAACAATTAATTTTTTCAGGTAGATGGGCAGTGACATACAGTGAGAGAAACAATAGGACTGACCTAACAACTGGGTTGAATAAAAAATAAATAAGATTCCAATATAGTCTATCAAAACACATATTTAAATAAAACATCTAGTAAATATTTATACAAAATATTTTTGTTGCCCAATTATTTGGGAATATACTACTTATATAATAGTTTAAATGCTACACCATTTCATCTTATCTTCCAATAAGAGGCTCAACTTCAGGCAATTCTAAATTTCCATCTCCATTACCAGCAAACAAGGATCTTTGAATAAAAATTTGAAGCTTGTTCTGATTAATCCAAATATGTTCTCCCTCCTGAGGGAACGCTGCATGCAGCTCTTTAAATTAGTTCGGGATTTCTTTTTGGGTCTCCTTCAAATAGCTCATGATTGCCTTTCTTTAAAAAGTTTCCATTCAGAAAATATCTTAATTTCCAAATCAATCACAAGATGTTTTTTGATGATGAGAAGCAGTGCGGCCATTCAGAGATCCCCCTGGGTGACCGAGCCCCTTAGAGCCCAGCTCTTGGCATATTCTTTAAATCAATGATCTATGGGCCAATAAAAGTGGACTTCTACATTGTAGCTTAGCTGTTTCTTCACTGTGACAGACAAAAAAACAACAACAAAATACAGATCTGGATGGAGCCATTCGGTCTCTGTTGAAAACCTTACTTCAATTTAAAAAATAAAACTTCAAGACAAAATGTAAACATTCAAAAAGGAAATCCGTAAACAATTCGGTTTTGGGGGGAGTTAATGTTATCATCCTGCTTTTAAAGACCCGAGGAAGCAGTTTGCTAAATGCTGGTATGATCCCAAACAAGGGATTATCATTCCAGCTAAGGGCCTTAAAAATAACATGAATTGCAATTGTAGGTACTAAATAAAGGAAGGGATTTTACATGAGAAAAACAATGTAATCTCAGAATGAAGCATGGGGGCAGCATAGATGCACTCTCTTTATATGAGAAAACCAAATGAGATTAGTGATAACAGATGAATGCTGCTCCACATGAACAGTTATCCTCACTGGAATTTCTGCTAAATAGTTTGTTTTTATCCCTTATCAGCAACGACATAATAAGGAAACAGTTCATAAAACCCACAGAGTAAAGTAAGTTACAAGAAAGGTACATGATCAAATATAATAAAGTTTATATTTGCTATTCACTTGCTAACTACCGCCATCTAGTGGTAAAACAGATAACAACACATTAGAACCAAAACCTAAAGCAATTAAACAGAATATGATTAAATTAAAACAAATGTTGGACAAAAAATAGAAATACAAATACTCTTTGTTATAATGATGGTTTATTTCTTGGAGCAACTATAATCTGCATTCAAAAATACAGACTACAAACCATTAGAAAAACAAAACATTAGAAGGATAACATTTACCTCTATTACACACATACTACAAAAAAAAGGCCTCCACTGTATGAGAATAAATTTTTAACAAAAAGATGTTTTGGACCTTAAAAATGTGTTACACATGCGTATGAAAAGAAGAATCATACCCTGAGCAAGTATAAAAGAAAGATGAGTAAAGGTGAGGGATGATGACACAAATGGTGTGCTACTGATGCGGACTAGTGATTCAACATTGGAGAAGGAATAGGAAAAAAAGTAGATCTGTTTACAAAAAAAACAACATCAGGGAATCCAGAAGTTACAATGAAAAGAAAAACAACATTAGCAAATAACCCTAGTTCCCATTGTTTCGAGCTCAAAAGAGGATGACGAAACTAACGTATCATTTAAATAGCACTGTAAATAGTTAAGGTTTTGTTAAGAGGTTATGAGCTGTCAATATCTTACATGCAAAAGATAACACTTTTAGATGATTTACTTTGTTAAAACAGATTAGAAGATTTAGATTTAAAAATAAACATAGTAACAATAAGGTTTTAAATCTTCGTAGGATCACACAAGTAAGCTGATGTTAAAGCGACTATGTTCCATAAAAGCTGAAATATGGATTAAAAATGACAAGAAATGTCTTTCAGCATCACTCGCCCTCTAAGGTTGAGCCGTGTGTGTGTGTGTGTATATATATATCTATATATATATATATATATATATATAGATATAGATATTTATCTATCTATCTATCTATCTATCTATCTATCTATCTATCTATCTATCTATCTATCTATCTATCTATCTATC
>JAUZNJ010037172.1:0-11561 GCA_034780135.1 Jordanella pulchra
AGAAAGAAAGAAAGAAAGAAAGAAAGAAAGAAAGAAAGAAAGAAAGAAAGAAAGAAAGAAAGAAAGAAAGGGAGGGAGGGAAAAAAAACCTGCAAACAAACTGGCTGCTCAAACAAACATAACTGATCTAACAAAGAAATGACACACAGGGGTTTATATACTGGATGATCAGACCAACAAAGACACAATAGGGTAACTAAACAGAATACAACTTCAAACAACACAAAACAAATCACAGTACAGCCAAGTTTGGCCAAACCAAAGACCCGAAAATGAAACTCAAAAAAGTACTAAACTTTAAACCCTACCATTTACATAGCTTTTACTATTTATTTATTTACAGTTACTGAAACTTTAAACCCTACCATTTACTTAAATACCAAACTTATCTAAACAAACTAACCCTGCCAGCAAGAACTAGTGGTGCAGTCCAATCAGCATTTAAGCCTGCCCTGGCCCCCATCCTTTGTCTGGCAACTCCAAGGCAGGTAGGTACCACCAGGAAAAATAGACAGTTGATCTGCAGCAAAGAAAATTAACTTTAAGTTGATATTAAATACACATGGTAACTAAATGTGCGTGCTAATGAAAAGAACAAATGTATCCAAATAAACTAATTAAGGTTTTTTTTTATTCAAACTAAAACGTGTTTCTATGAAAAAATAAATTGTGCATACAAGGAGTTCTCCTCAGCTCTACCTTGGTCCTATTATGTCTCTACCTTTCTTAAACCTCATCCAGAATAGTTAGGCTATGCTGTGTGTTTGGGCTTCTAACCTTGTGCTCTTTGTTTTTTCTCATCATAGTAGCTTCATCTGGTATGTCCTGTTCAGCTGTAACTCCATTGTGGATTGAAATATCAGCTGTGCTGCTTCCATCAACACCTTTGTTTGTAGATGTTGAAGCTTGATCTTTTTTTATGTGAAGTCCTGTTTCTCTTACTGTAATTGACTGTATACACTCTCTTTCATCCTCTCAAATGGGAACTGGCTCAGCTCATCTGCTTGGCTGTTTCTTTCCTGGACTGGGCCACCTGTTGAGCTGACAGTTACCTTTTTTATATTTTCCACTTCTTTCTGTATGTCTGCTTCTGTCTCCTTGAACCCCAGTCGGCCTCGACAGATTGCCACTCACACTGAGCATGGTTTTGCTGGGATTCTTTTCCAGTTAAAAGGGGGGTTTCCTCTCCACTGTCGCTACACACATGCTTGGTTTGAGGAATTGCTGTAGAGTAAATGAGTCTATGCAATCAGCTTGTTTTCTTGGGTAGAAAACTTTTAACCAATCTGACTGTATTATCTGATTGAATTGTCACTGTAAAGTGCCTTGAGATGTGTTGTGAATTGGCTCTATATAAATAAACTGAATTGAATTGAATCTTGTTTTATAATGATTTAGAATTAGGCATTCTTCTGTAAGGTAAATAGTCTACAAGTGATACCAAATGCCAATATGTACAGGTTTACCCATCAAAGCAGAATCATTCTGTAACTAAACTGCAAGATGCTGAAAATAAAATCTGAAGAACTCTAAAGAAGGCCAGGTTTTGGTGTTTATCTTGAGCTAAAATATTTTATTTTATTATAATTATACCAGGGTTTAGAACTGTCAGATACTATAGCCAAAAGTGTAGGTTAAATAAAATAAGTCCTTGTATTGTAAATCACAGTGGATGTTTAAAACACTGCTTTTTTGTAGGTTTTCTATTTTTAAATCCAAGAACTGGGAAAATCATATCAGTAGTACATGAATAACAGTGTATCAATTTGCATAACCCTTTTCATCTTCCCCCCTCTCACGTACTTGATAAGAGCAACCATGAGAATACTGGGAGAAACAGGAAAGAGGAACATCTTGTTTGGTTGGATTGTCTGTTTTATCTGAACTCAATCCATTGACCTTCTGTCCCCAATTTGCAAGAAAATAGCAAAGGTGGCATTTGAGCTTATCTATCTCTACATTTTGCTGATGCACCTAAGCAAGTCATCAATACTTTATTCACATTTAAAAACACCAGCAAATTACAGTGGAGTGGGATGCAGAGCTCCTCAGACCATGTAAACTTCTTTCAGATAATTACATTGACTGATTTTAGAAGCACAATACTAAACTGGAGCTTGAAAGTGACTTTGTCTGAAGTTATTGTGGGGTTTCCATGGAATATTAAAAATTTGTAAACTTTGAAACCTAACTTTATGGCCTTAAAATATCTTAACATCAGTGATTCATTGTGTTCAAGTCTTGATTTTTTATTAGGTCTTAATTTTCTTCTGCCCATGTAATGATTCCTATAATGCACAATACAATGTCAAATCCACACTCAACTGTGCTTTATTTTATTTAAGTGACAGATATTGCCATAATTCTCATTGGAAAAATCTAAGTTAACATTTTGCATCAAATGAAACAGTTCCTTTTTTGGCTAAAGTCTGCTTCCAACAGTGACTACCTCAACTTATGCACAAAAAAAAAACAAAAACCATAAGAATACATAGAAACTGGTCGCAATAAAAAAATGCACATGTTTATGCAATACTGCAATCTTTTGGGTGTTTTTGTATGTTGGGTTATAGGTTTTAAATTTCCTTCATAATAATCTTTTAAAGGTCTTAAAAAATCTTTTATTTAAATAGGTGAAACCTGCAGAAACCCTGCGTAACCACAAATGATGCTGACATTAATGTGTTTATTTCTGAAGGTTGAAGTTCCAGGAAAAGAAATGCTCAGACTCGCACCAGCACTAATCCTGTCAGGTTTGAGCTCATCTCTGCCTTCAATGATTTCACCAATGTCACTCAGGATTCAGAGTTTTAAGAGGAACTATCGTTCTCACAAGGGTGAGCTTTTCAGCAAAATGTGTCCACAGAATGGGAAAAAAATTGTAATAAAACAAGAAACCATTAGATATTTTTAAAACTTGAATGAATCCCTTATATTAGATATATTAAAAAATTAGCTCATTAGCGTCCGTGTTTATCTAAGGTGGCTGTGACATGCAATTGCTGGTTCCCCTTTGGAGGCATCCTTACATCCATCAATTTTTCAAGCCCATTTTTGGTTACATTGTTAAGGGTGACTGGTAACTGTCACCATTGTTCAATATGGAAGAGCCAGAGTACACACTTCAAATGTCAGTGGTCCATCATAAGGCATCACATAGACACATAACCATATTTGGACACACATTTACACTTACTAATATTTAGAAAGGCTATTAGTATAACTCTCATGATTTTGGACCTCAAAATAAAACTTGAGTCATCACAAAGAACCTCCATGCAGAAAACATGCAGACTCCATGCAGAAAACCCTAGACAGCATTTAAACACATCCCATTCTGTTGCAGTGTAACAGTGTTAACAGCTGCACCACTGTATAGCCTTCTTTTGAAACAGTTGGGAAAAAAACTGAACAATCAGTGCTCTTAAACCCAGGATTAGTTAGCAATTTTCAAATTATCAAGAAGAAAGCCTAATTTGTGATTTACTGACTTCACCCTTTAAATATAGCATGTGACATGGTTTTTACAAAGGTGTTCTTAAAGCTAACAATCCTGATACTTAAAGAAGAGAAAAAAAGACACAATCTTAAAGACAAAATTGTTTGACTTCAATGAATAATCATGTTAAACTGGACATTTTGCCATTAGATCCAAAAGAAAATAAACTAAAAGGCTGATGAAAGAGATTCCCCAGTACAACCCTCAAGATTCACAAGCAGATCCAAGGTAGGCTTAATAGAAAATAGTGCTAATAGCATTAAAGTGACAAACATCATTGACCGACCTGAGTAATAGGGGCCAGTTGGTGTTAAACAGTTCACCCAGGCTAATAGGCTCTGAGTTTTTTTATTGATCGCAATTCTGCTCCGGCTGGTGAACGAAACGTTTCCCAACAGGCCTTTGTTCTAAGCTGTGATTTTCAAAGTAATTTATGTCTGTGTTCGACAGTTGTGTTTATCACAGTGTGCCAAAATTAGAAAAAAAAATGTGATCTATAGAAGCTTTTAAGAGTTAACTGAAATGTCCTAGAGAGCACTTGTCAAACAAATAGATAGAAAGTGACTTCTTTGGGTTTTATCTATTTATTTGCCATTTTTTTATTATTCCTTGAATAGCTTCTGCAAATAAATGGCAAAGGAATACCTTCTTTCACTTTGATATTTATACAACCCTCATGCCCCCTCCCCTGCAGACTTTCCAGAGCTTAAAATTACCCTGAATATTTGTGCTCAGTTTCTTTTTTCAGACCAAGATAAATATTGCCAATCTGGCCTCACCAGCGTCCTGCTCAGCTCCTATGCTGTGGCAAAAATAAGAGAGAAAAATAGTCTGCTCTCCCAAAGGAGAGGAGTCAACACAGCTATGTGCAGGGCTAGGACTATAGATGTTTTAGATATTAGATTACAATTTCTTCCATGAGAAGATTCAATTTATCTCTCCAGACCT
This sequence comes from Jordanella pulchra, assembly GCA_034780135.1. NCBI lineage: Eukaryota > Metazoa > Chordata > Actinopteri > Cyprinodontiformes > Cyprinodontidae > Jordanella > Jordanella pulchra. The sequence goes on from JAUZNJ010037172.1 coordinate 4,448, forward strand.
CCCCCACCTTGATCAGTGGAGATGGCTTTGTCTGTACAGATGTTATGGAGTGACATTTCAAACATCTATCTGAAATCGAATGTTTGAAGTCTGTCAGCACAATAGCTCAAATTTTGACGGCACAGGGTATGCCAAGTCATATGAGAATACATCCCTCAAGTGATGCATTTTAGAAGCTGGCTCCAACATATGCCAGATGGAACAAGATTATGATGCCCTGGAAACTCTGACAGCATCTGGCCTTGTGCTGGCAAACACAGAATGCTAAATTTGTTTACATATCAATAGCTACCTGTCTACAAAGCTACATCAACAAAATTACTTTATTATCCTGCCTGGAAGAACTATCATTCAGAGCTCAAACTGACTAAATGAAAGCTCAATTTGCACATTACTTTGAGAGAGTAGACAAATATGCAGTGGCAGAAATCATAGTTTTATATAGGTACTCAAAAGCAGTTCTAAATGAAAACTGTGATGCATTCGATCGCAGTTATAGGTGTGGATTGTTTCTTTATAGGGGTGTCAAGACATGTATAAAGTGGTGTGATCTTGGCTTCAATTGACAACCTCACACTTCCACAATAGTAATAAGCCCCTCTGAGACATAAACAACACAGTACAGAAAAAGATTTTTTTACTTCCTCGTGCTTGTGTCAGAAGTCTCTTGTCCCACTTGGATAAATAAACTAAATACACAACGTGTAAAAAACTTCTTTATATCATCTGTCATCGTTTTGAAGGCATGTTTATGTATCTTTAAATTTTTAATGAAAAGGGAACTTTTGATCTATTTCCATTTGGACTTAGGCATATTGTTTTCTAAAGGGAATACAAAGTTAATTTTAAAACTGAGAGTGCCATTTTATATATTTTCTAGGATTTGTTTTGGCACTCCCTTTTAGATAGCACTTGCAATTCTCCAGGTCAAGTTGCTGATGCCCCGAACCCAACTTGATAAAACAGATATGAAATGATACCAGAGAGAGATCAAAAGACAGTCAATAAATTAGTCAATAGAGGAGGAAATTCCCTTCTGCTGAATACAGTATGAATGGCAATATAATTTTGCTAAAATCATAATACATTTCATAACAAAAGGGAAAGGAGAAACTACCCTATAGGAAAAAAAAATGTTGACCATTGTCATTTGTCTAAAAATGCAGCACCACTGACATGATGAATACTATAACAAATACTTTGTACAAAATGTTCACTCATCTGTCCCCTAATTGTGTGCAAGCTTGTAAAGCCTTCACACTACTGAGATCCTCTTCTTTTTCTGGTTGCTTCCATACACTTTTTGGACTTTAACTACTTCTGCATGCGTTGTGCGATTTTAACCATTTTAATTTCACAATATTGAGCTCATTCAGGACATGATGGCTATATCTCTTGGTATTTGTACCTCTTTTACTTATTAAATTATTCAGCTTTTTTGCAAATCTTTGCCTCATAGAAATGAATGGAATTCTGAAAAAAAATCTAATTCAAGTTCTGCTACTTTGCCATTTAACTACTTCTGCATACTTTCAGAAACTCAGCTTTGTGCTACCTTTTACAGTTTTACTTTAGTGAAGCTTTCAACTTTTTAACTATTTTACTGATTTTTGGTTTCATTATGGAAGTTTTAGATTTTACTGTTGGCAAACAACTTCTGCTCACTCACTAAATTTTTAAACTACTGACACGAATTCAAAACATCAGAATTTTTGTCAGGATTCAGGAAATGTAACCATCATTGTTATGGGATTTTCCAACCGTTTGACCCAAACCACCAAGAAGTCCACACACAGAGTTTCCAAAAAAAAAAAAAAAACAGCCAGAAATCCTATATGACATGTTTTCAAATCCTAAACCGTATGATATACAAACATAAAACTTGGTACAGATCATCTTCAGACCTTTCTAGCCATCACATAGAAGTAAGTTTTTCGATATCATTTAAGGTTTAGCTGTTCAGCTAGGTTGTTTAGGGACATGAAAACTGTCTTGCGCAAAGAAAGCCTCAGACTAAAATCTTTCAAAACAAACCACATTTTTAGATCACCACATATTTTGTAGAAACATAAAAGTTGGTATATTTGTTCATCAAAACCTGCTGATTCATACAGTCTAAAAGTCTACTGTATCTATTATAGTTTTTGATGTAGTAATCATAGTTTAATACACAAAGCTTTGTTGTTGTCAACCAGCGGCACTGCAAGGGCATAGCTGAACAATGATCCATGAAGTTGAGCAGAGCTGAACTTTTCTATGAAATCCCAACCAATCAGGGACTAGTTGTAAGTGAAGCCCTTCTTTTCCACATAAAATGGAATAAAGAAAAAATAGTGTTCACAAATGTAGAAATAAGGAATGCTCTCAAGAGGTTTTTAGGTGGCCTTTAAAAAAAGGAGTTTTAATTTAGCCCTAGAAGCACTGTTTGTTTATCCTCCCTTACCTCCAGCACAGACCTTGGTCTGTCACTGCCCACTCCCCGCATTGAGGATTTTTGCATGGGTAGATTTACACGGACGAACCGCCGAATCCAGACACAGCTCTGGATGAGCCAAAGTGAACTCTTTTTCTTAGTGCTTTCGGGGCTTTTCCAATAATTGATGGTTACTCCCAAGCCAATCCAACAGTTGTGGATAAAGAACAATTAAGCAGCAGTTCTTGAAGTCAAGTTTCACCTGTGCTTTTATTATGAAATACAAACAGTGACACCAGTGACAGGATATACCACGGAGTTGCCATGGGTAACGTCAGGTCCAAACTGAAGGTTCTGGGAGGCTGATAAATTACTAAATATTAAACAATCACCCACTAAATAAGGTAAAGATTCCCACTGTTATATTTGATGCCATTACAGGAATGACATGTTATGTTATATAATAACTTTATAATCTGAGACGAGTGCAGCCCTAACATCTGCTGAGATGGTGATGTCATCGGCCAAAACTAAAGGTTCTATCCAAATCAGCACAAACAACACTTTTACTGGCACAAATCAGGTTGCACTTATAATTTTTACTTTTATTTTTATATTCCAATTTGGGGATAGTTGACCTCTGGGTGACCTAAAAATAATCTCTAATATCTCTGAAACAGTAGCAGAATGATCTTTTTAGTTCATTCATTTCATTTTTTTAAGAATGACAGTTTTGAACAAGCCATCACTAATGAAGCAATAACCATTTATTTTATTTGCTGAGTTTTTTTTTTTTACACAGATGGGGTATCAGCTTCACCCAGCTGGGGTTCCAAGCACTGTCTGGGTGCAAGCACTGTGCATCTGAAATGCAATGCGGTAAAACCTTCGTTGGGCTCGCGGAAAATGCATCACAGCGGCCAATGCATCAATGCATGATTAGAGCAGCTTTAGGCCATTTAAATATACACTGTGGTTTGGGATCTCCTTGTTCGTAACCTGTGAAAAGATGTTTCTCAGATAGAGTGCAACAAGAAGGAAACATCTTTAATCTTTAACAGAATTTTATTCTGGTCATGCTTAATGAAATCATTGATGGAAGCACAAATTGCAGAGGAAGATCTTCTAGACCAGTCTGACCACTGCTCTAATGAACAGCAGTGGTGCCGATCTCATGCTTTCACTCCTACTTATACTAAAGTTCCTGCCTTGTCAGAATGTAACTTATACATATCCTGCTTATCTACGATCAACTGATCAACGGATTGATCTACAATCAATTTGCCTCCATATTTTTCTTCTGCTTCTCATGGCCTGTCTTGTTTGTAGGGCTCTTGGGTATGGATTGTAAAGCCTCTAAAGCTTTTAAGATATATTTTGATCTACTGACACATTTGTATGTAGTTCCAAATGTTATGATGATTCTTGACATTTCTCAAAGCAATCTCAAACTTCGCTCCTCATTGAATACCACATTCTTCAAAATTTTAATCCCAATCTTCACACTACTCATTTCATTCTTTAACCATCTAAGAATCCAATTTCTTCATTCTAATTTTTCTACTTTTCCTGATAATTTATCTGATCTCAGCAGGGTTTATATTGTCAAATTTTGACTGACTCTGCTCTCTTTTAGGACAGGAAAGAAATTAAGCATTTTGTTTTCTTCTATTCCATACCATTTCAGCTTTCTGCTTTTAACTTCTGCTGGTTTTTGCCATGTTTCAGATTAGTTTGGAGTACAAACATTCACACTGCATTTTTGCTGGAAATGCAACTTTTTCTCGTTTGTTTTGATCCCCAACAAAACAGATTTCAAAATTTTATGATTACTTATTTTGAAATTCTAGCAAAGCTAAGAAATCCCTAGAATATTTAAGTATAAACTTTTTGTGGTGTAAAGCAGTTCAGCCTCAAAAGATGCAAGTCAGGTCTTCCAAACGAACATCCTTTTTACTGATAAGCCAATATTAGATAATGTAACTCACCTCAAAAAGTTTGGTGGTCAAAAGCGCACCACGATTACAGAAACATGTTTTATCGATCTACCAGGGCCTCTGGAAACTTGGAGTTATTTCACACACTTAACCAGTGCAAACCACTGAGGTGTATGCCTTGGGAGAGCCACAGAGGAACCCAGTGTATTCTGTCCTCAAAGCCACTCAAGTTATTTGTTTTCCCTGTATCAGATTGATTTCCTACCATGTACCTCTTGCAATGCCTGGCTGCTGTCTGCTTTGTGAGTTGATACAGTGATCTATGAAAAGGCTGTTTAAACGTGATCAACAAAAAAAAAAATAAATAAAATAAAATGCAAAATCTTTCTACTTTCATTATTTCTGGCTATGCAAGTTTCTTCATGATAACAACATTGACTTTAAAAGCATTCACTAAAGCTGGTCAAGATGATACATTCCTGTTATGTGCATTGTATTGAAAATAACTGATGCACAACAGTAGATCATATAGTGATCCTCTCATAGGTGTCCGTTTTAGTTTTTGCAAGGTTAAGGAGAATTAAACAGAGTGGAGCTTATTGTTATGAAGGTAAGATTAATTTTGAGTATTTCTGCAGGATACAGGACTGAATTCCGTAGTTTACAGAATAAAAATTAATGGTGAGAGTACCATCCATCCCTATGCTCCTGGTCTGCTGACAACTGATTGGAAAGTTAACACTTCAATCTCAAAACTGTGGTTTTTTTTATAAGGTAGACTGTGAAACGGGCAATTATCAATGCCTCCGCCTTCAGTCTTCTGGATTTTATGACAAAGAAGGTTAAGCTGAATAGTGTTAAATGTCCTCCAGTAATTAAAGAACATGATCCTCAATTCCATTTCTCTAATGGAATGGATTTCTCTATAAAGAAGAAAATATACAAATGCCTGCTATTTCAGGGAATGAACTGTTGGATGGTACTGCACTCAAACCACAGTCAGAAAAATCTATCTGTAGGACGGACAGTCAATTGGGCTCTACTAATGTTAACATTTCTAATCAAATTTTCTTTACAAATTGGTGACTCCCATCATGCGTTGGTACTGCTTTCTGAATGTACTGCTTGGATCTTCCTGGGGTCCATCTTTATGTGTTATAAGTGATAAAGAAGCTACAGAAATTGCAGTTTTCAATCTATACAAAAAGTTCCGAGCTGATTGAGCTTTATTTATAAACCATGTTTCATTATAAAAAGCACTGAAATGCTGTACACGAATAAACATGATGCATAAAAACAGTCATATGACACCTGCCCTTTTACAGAAAGTGAAAAACATAATACTTAGATTCAAAATATGCTAAAACAATAACCAGTCATACAAAAAAGCAGAAATAAAATATCTCACATGCTCTCATAAGTCAAGCCAACGACCCCCAAGCTTATAGTTCCCTTTGGGCACTTTGGGGAGAAACTGATCAGCTGACCTCAGTGAGCGGGAGGGTCATACTTAATTCAGCAGCTCAGAAAGGTAAGTATAGGTGAAGACCATGAAGAGCTTTACTAGTAAATAAAATATATTTAAAATTAATACTAAAATGTATAGAAAAGTACTGAAGTAAAGCTTAAATGGGGAAAATTTTGTTATACACGTGTGTGCAAATTCTTAAAGTTGATCAACAGCCACAATAAAAACGATATTGATTAAGACAAAGACCAATATAACTAAGTATTTGAACTCACCCAAGATTGATCCAAAGAAAATAAGGTAAGGTGATTAGATAAAGAGCAGACATTCGAGATGCAGGTAGTAGTGGCCAAATAACTTTATTGTTTTATTGTTCTATGTATAGGCTACAAGTACATTACCATCCCAAGATGACGTAGTTTCTCATGACCTGAGTCCAACCTCATAGAGGCGCTCTACTCTAAAACATATTTCTGGTGGAATAGAGTAACAGGCCGAGAGCAAAGCACAGTTTTGCACACTTCTGGCACATGTCTTCCCCCTTTCACTTGACCCCTTTTCCTGCCAGTATACTTTCGATTAAAGGTGACAGTACTAAAAAAAAGCATAGGAGATCTGGGAATTTTATGTCAAACATGATCTATTTTGTTAAAGAATTATCTAAAGCTTGGAAGATCCAGTAAAGTTTGGCAGTAATACATCAGCAGAGAGTTGACACTTGTTAAAATAAAGAACAAAATTAACACAGGTTTAACAGCAACAGACAGCAAGTAAGACAAGCAAATACTGGTGCCAACTTGAAGAAAGAAATCCCTAAGAGTTTTTAAAAGACTGCTTGATGTTTGATCATGTTCATCTTAAATTTTGGAGTAGATAAAGATGTCATCAAGTAAAACACAAAAAATCACTGAGGACAGTATTAACTTAGATATGAGAAGCAGTAGATTAGTTAAACCAAAGGGCCTTTTAAGATAATTGTAAGGGTTTATAGAACTCTCAAAAGCTGTCTTTCATTCTTCATTTCTCTTTTCTCTTCATTTCTCATTTCTCTTCTTCTCTATGAAATGTTGATTTGAGTTTTTCAAACAAGTTGGTTTGTGTGAGTAGCACAAGCCCAGTGTTATTCAGACTTTAATCTTGAGAGTGGTTTTACTGTTTCAGGCAACTTTTCCTTTGGACAAAAAGGTTTGATCACTTAAAACCTATATAACTGAATTACCAGTGTTGGGTAGTAACGGATTACATGTAACGACGTTACGTAATTTAATTACAAAAAAAGAGTAACTGTAATTCGTT
>JAUZNJ010037173.1:0-11561 GCA_034780135.1 Jordanella pulchra
ATACCCCCTTTCCTGTCAGCCTACTGTCAGAAAAACGAGCCACTAGTGCCGTAAAAAGCTCAAAAAAAAAAAAAAATGGAGATGCTGCACTGAAAGTAAAGGGGCTGATTTATTTTACAAGACGCACTCTTCAGATTTTTATATAAAAAAAAATCTGAAGAGTGCGTCAAAGTTTAAAACATCCAATAAATTTCATTCCACTTCACAATTGTGTCCCACTTGTTGATTTTTCAAAGCATGAAATGTGGTAAGAGGTCAAAAAGTTCAAGGAGAAAAATCAACAGACCACACAAATTATGAAGAGAGGAAAACTAATCTCTCCAAGCAACTGTTGTAAAAATATACATTTTATCTTTTGAATAAACCTGTGGACATTTTCCTGCTGCATCAGATCATGTTTGGACCCTTTCGTCTGGATCTGCCTGTTATAAGAAGTAGTAGGCCACAAGAATGATCACTTTTGAAAACAAGACTGGCTCTAGATGACCTACAAGCAGAGAGAGGGAGATATTTAGGAGAAGTTCTTTACTTTTAATACCGTTGGTCAACATCCATGATAAACTAAAAGAGCTGCTGAAATCCCAGCAGGAGGACAAAGTGTTTCATCCTGGAATCCCTGGTCTTGGTTTGTCTCATTGGACGGACCTTGTGGTTAATATACTACTCAAAAATTAAAGGAACACTTTGTAATCAGAGTATAACATGAAGTTAATTAAACTTCTGGACTTAAGCCGGGGCAGAGCACAGGGTCCTGGGGGGAACCCCCCAGGCTAACCTTAACCGCTTTACTGATAACTCACTTACATTGCCATACCACTTAAAACCAACAATCATGTTTGACCAAAAAACAGCACAGGAAATCACAAACCTGCTAGCAACAACACATTAGAAAAACATGTTTGTTTTCAACCACATAAAAACCAGTGTTTACACAGAAAGAACATAATTCAACTAGTTTTGGCATCTATCTTATCATATTTACATTAATACAATTGTTTCATGTTTGCAGGGTAGGACATGAACCAATTGTTAAAGTATCAAAATATGATTAAGTACATGCCAAAAAAATGTGTTTCTTACAGCATATTTTTTTTCCAGTTATGACAACTTTAAGAAAAGCTGCAAACCAGCTCTTCTTAAAGGGGGTTCAGGGATTTATAGACTGAACCCCCATTAGGAGGAGATGATCCTCCACTCATAGGACCAGACAAAGCCTTAATTAACTATAAAATAATGTCTATTAGCCAGACCCTTAGCAAAAACATAAACAAGATGCCCGACCAGAGGACTTTTGGAGGGAAGAAAAAAAGAAGCATCTCTGATATGCGGGGCTGTTTGGATCTTTTTATTGTTTTTTAGCTGTAGCATTTCCCTTTGAATGCACTTGGTGTGTTAGCATCATTTGTGTGTTGGCAGTGGGTTTTGTATTTGCAGTTTGCACATTTGCACTGTGCTGCTCTCCATTTTCAGCGATTGCAGCATTGCTCACTTCAGTTTATTTATAAAGCGCCAATTCCTTGTTATCTCAAGGCACTTTACAGTGACAGTTCAAGCAGACCACACAGTCAGATTGGTTCAAAGTTTTCTAACTAAGGAAAAATAGCTGATTGCATCGACTCATTGACTCAATTGAAATCACAACAATTTGCATGTGTTCTGTGTGTTTGTCTCATTTTCAAATTCGCTGCTCTTTCATATACTTGCAGGGCATTTGCATCTCCTGGCCACCATTGAAATGATCTATTTCCTGAGAACACCAGAGAATGAAGTGTTTAACTGTTTCATATTTCTTTAACCGTCTCCTTGTATTTTGGCTGTGGAAAAAAATTAGTTTAAGCAAAGAATTCTGACTTTCATATGTTCTGAATTTAATTTGTAATCTTATGCAACTATGACAGACTCTGTATTCTCACTGATCGCTGCAGCTCCGTGTCGTCCAGAAACGTGACTTCTAATTGGACGGAGAGAGATTACAGCCACAAGCATTTAATAAGTGTGAGAACCGACTCTCAGCTGAATTAACTCATTTCTGAAAACATGAAGTAAATCTCTGCGGGCAGAGTGAACTTTTTTACTCTTAGCTGTGCTCACTGACCAGACCAATCTCCATTAAATTCATTCAGTAATTAATGAGTTATTCTCTGATGTGTGCACTCTGTAATGTGTCACATTCATTAGCCCTCAGTCCAAATGGATGAAATCACAGAAGATGTGATGCAAAATGAATCATTTCCCAATTTCACCACATAAATAATGGACGGGATTATATTTACTGTCAGGAAATGTGCTGGTTTATGAATATAATTTCACTCTTCATTTGCTCTGAACATTGAAAACATTAAAATCAGATGGTAGCAGGTGTATAAGCTGCTGATGGGCGTCAAGAAGCCCCAATGAGCAATATGACACCAGTGTCTATTTCATTATTAAGGATTAGGTACCAAGGGAAAACCATATTGGCTTGGTTCATAAAAATCGATCAAATTATTAAGATAGATGCATAGAAACACGGGGATTTTGTCTCACTCTATACTAAGTTTATGTTTATGTTTGAAAATGTCTATAAAATGCAAGAACTTTGAATCTTTTAAATACAGCTACACATAGAAACCCTTATTTCAAAATAATTCATCCATACAGCCTGATCTTCCCAATAAGGGGCTCTGAATTACACATGTAATAATTCCTTTGCTTGTGCAATAAGTTGGTGTGTCAGAGGTGATATACAAAGATTGCAGCTCAGATGTGAAGACATGCCAATGGTTTGCTTCCTCTCCATTAAAATGACTAGACTGCGTTCTGTAGCAGTTTGAAAATGGTCGGTAATAATGAGTGATACACGATAAATCAGATTATTTATTATCATGATAATAATCAAATCATATTGACAATACTGAATTATAAAATGTATTGCAACTGAAATATGTGGCCCCTCATCTCAAAGTTCTACAACAAAAGTAAAAAGAATAAAACAATGAAAATGACAAAGTTAAAGTTGAACAATAAAACCCAAACAACCATAAAATACGTAACCACATATGTTTATATGCACACAGATTCTTTCTCCATTGTGAAGCAGCTGTTTGTGCAAAGATGCTACCCTGGTAATGTGCTGACAAATATCAGCATTGGTTCAGCTTTAAGATATGTTTCAGTCTTAAAGTTAATTTACATCATGAAAATAATGTAAATACTGACCTCAAAAAGATTCATAAGCAGTTAATGCAAATACTACATCAACAGATACTGCTAATAATAAAAAGAAGAATGATTAAAAAATACTACTATAATTATAGACTATAAAACAAATACTACCACAACTGGCAACACTATTATTATTAGAACTTGCCTGTTAGTACTACTACTACTGCTAATTCTACTAATATTCACAAAACCTACTATTGCTATTTATAATTATATATTAGTATTACCATTATGGTTGTTTAATTATTATTTTGCAGAAAACAAGATCAAATAAACTGAAATCAACATTTACATTCCAGTTTATTTCCCTTTCAATGAATGCATCAGTTACACTCATCTCAATCAGTGCTTCTCTGGGACTCTCATATGATTGGCTCAGGAAGCAGGAAGTACAGGCAGGTTCAGTCACTACCTGATCTCTACTGGTAGCACCATCCGCACCATCAGTTCATTTGCACATGTGTAACCAGATGTACATTTGGTTCACCCTCGATTTCACAGTGTGTTAAATGTTAATAATGTCTGTTCTGAGAAAATAAATATTTTAAAAACCTTTCTGTTTTATCACTCATCTGTGCCCGATTGGTCCTGGAAATGGGATTCTATGCTACTACCAGGAGCTAACTATTTCAGCTTTGGATTTTTGCATAAATCTGGTAATTTGTGGTTTTAGTTTTGCCTTTATTTTTCGACCTTATGGTACATAGCGAGTAATCTAAAGAAAGCAGCAACTAAAATGCAGATAAACAAGGTGTAAACATATTTTGCTGGGCTGTTATAAGCATGTCCGGTGATGATGTCAGACAAGCAGTTTAAAGGAGAGAGTGTAAAAAGCTTCTTTTTAATGAACTTTGGCATTTATTGGCGATTTAAGGATAGAAATAAGTATTTTTAGAGCCATAATTACATTATTTATGGAGACCTTCTCTCCTTCCAACGGCTCAAGTCACAAGGTGAAAGGAGTGAAAAGCATAAGTGATTTAGATTTACACACTTTAGTGTCCTTTAAGCTTCGTCTTCCATCAAATCAAATTCCTTTAGTGTTTTACGGTTGTGAGGTTTTGCTGATATTACCATGCATTCAACTGATAGCTGAAGCATCAACCAACCAACCGTGAAATCATTGCTTGTAGTGCTACAACATGGCAGCAAATTTGCCATAAACAATGTTAGCTTTTTTTCTTTTACATTTATATTTTTGACGTGAGTAATATAATTATTGGTAATACCAAGAAACAGTCTCACCAATTAAGTTAGTTTGGATAACCGTTTCATTTCCACTTTAAATTTTGCATGTATATGTTTTAAAGAGAGTAAAAAAAGGTCTTTTGGTTAAATTATATTTCTTTGAGCCGCTGAATACTTTTGATTTGACAGTTTTTGCCTAAGAAGTGTGAACAATCCTAGTCCTTAATAAATAACATCAATTCATTTGAGTAATAGTGCCCTTACTTAGTGTTAATGGTTAAAAGAAAGCAAATGTGTAATTATCAGTTAGATTATATATAAGAAATGGAAAAACAATCTGATATAAGAAGCAAATTCTGAAAGTCTTATTGATGGTGTTTTCTTAAAGCTTTTACCTCCAGTGTTTCTGGAAGGGAAGCCAACTTCATTTGTTTGAGTTCCTTTTGTTTTACCATTTTTCGTTGTTCTTTCCGAACCTCATTTTTAACACGTTTGTGATGAGCTTAATGAAACCCCCTGGAGCAGCTGGCAGAACGCCACAAGCTGACCCAGTAAAGCCTCTCACATTAGCTCAGCGGCGATGAGAAGACCTGACATGAGGCTGAGGCCTGCTGGCTGTTTGATGAAACCTTGAACTCTCCTTTCACTGCAGGGATGACAGCTTCTGTATGAAAGCACAGACACAGCGAAGCTGAGGGAAATAAGCAAAACATTTTAAGGTCTTATATCATTTCAGAGGCAAAAACAGTCACATGTTAAAAGGATATAGAATAATTATCTTTAGTATTCTTCATGGTTTAAAAAACGGTGCAATTGATCCAGAGAGCAGAGAGTTGGTTCAGTTCGCAGAGGTGAGGTGGACAAACTGCAGCAGAAGTCAAACATGCAGTACAAAAAATGACATAAGTCAGTTTTTATTGAAATTAGTATATTTTCCCTGGATTTGTGCAGGTAAGAAAGACAATCTGCAAACAGTAAACAAGCACAGAAAAAATTCTCAATCATCGTATTTTAAAGACAAAGAAATACTCCTTCTATTGGCAGATCGTCTCATTTGACTGATCAAATTAAGGACAGATACACTTATTTTAAGAAATCTTTTACTTATTTCTAGATAAGCTTTTGCAGTGTGGCAGCAAATTAGGTTAATAGATGTGGAAAATAATGGTGCGACACTGATGCTGCTGAGTTTAAACCAGAACACAGATCAATACTCTGATTAAAAGTGTGCAGAACTGAGCGAGTATCTCTGCTCAGATAAACCAGCTGACAGATGGTTCTGCTGCTGATGGCCCACATTCATTTTACCGCTTTATATTCTGGCTACATCCCAAATTACTTTCATTGTTCTTGTCCCTTTTTTCATGAATTATCAAAAAAAAATCAAACGCACATTCCTAATAAAGTGCATGCTTAGCTAATTCTGCTTTCAGCCGAATTAGATGTAAAGCGAATTCATTTGGAATATCACTCTGCAGCCATGTTTTCGATACCCTCAGACATTAATTGGTTCCATTTAAAACACAGCTGTAAACAGCTTTAATTAAAGAGCATCGCATTTAATCAATAAAACAGCACATCTTCTATTTAATGCCACTTTAGTCAGTGTTAAATTAATGAATGCATAAATGTCACTACAAGTAATTAACTATATATTTGAGAAAATATGAATGTTGCACTGTACAACTCACCAAATACACCCTTTATATTAAATTTAAATATGTATTGCATTTAGTATCGTTATTTATATCTTTTTTACATGAGATTTTTTAGATTTTTCTGAAAACATCTAAAATCTTCTTTGACTGCTTTTTACATATGTGAAGTCTGTTGTTCAGCACATTGCAGCTTTGAGCACGTGTGTACCTTTAATAAAAAAGATTCAATTTAAATTGATTCTTTGCTCATTTGAATGAATGATGTTCTCTGTTCCATGTATTTGACATCACAAAACTGTAAGCTTCAAAAAATGGATTCAAATACATCAATCTCTCACTTCAGCATCGATAAACAGCCTGATTTATGTTGCCCTGCTTCACCACCATCCAGTAACTCCACACATATCATCACATGCACAGTTATCCTTGTACATTTCATAAAAATCAATACTTCTTCATCAAATTCAATTTATTCTGGATTATTTCAAAGCTTGATGGATTTCTAAATAAATCAAATGAGGCAGTTGCTTTAATAAAACATTTGGCTAAGTGAAGCCACCTGTGATCCGACAAGGCCATTTAGATGCCTCTGCATAAAGCAGCTGAGGTAGGTGTGCTTTCTTACAACCCTTAAATAAACTAAATATATTCATCTCAAACATCTAAGGAAATAAAAACAACCAGAGAGGAGGCAATGTCCAAAACATCAACAACCTGGAAGACAACACCAGGCATGGTCGAAGAACTGAGATGCATGCAGGCTGTTAAAGACTGCGTCTTTTTCTGGCTGCTGGATAAATTTGTCAGCAGATGCTCCAAAAGCTGAGTTGAAAGGTGACCATTACTGAGAGCTGTTGCAGGCCAAACAACAGGTTGGGAGGGTCATGAGCTATCAGTGAGCAGATTGCAGACTATGACCCAGCTGGATTTCAGACATTTATTATCATCAGGGTCCCAAAGGGGAAGGGGGCTTCCTATGAGCTGCACTGTCACATGTGAGCGGCCATGATGCAGGAACAGAGAAGGAATGATACCAGATCAGAAGCAGGACCCGCAGTGACACCTATAGGTTAAAGAAATGATTTTCTCTAAACATCTTCATCCTCCATATGAGTGCATGTTGGATGAGAAGGATGGTTAAATATTTTCAGTGTAGACCACAGGTAAAATGAGCAGCTCATTAGGCGACAAGGAATGTGGAAGTGAGATAAAGACGATTCAGTTTCAGCATTGACATTTTCAGAGGTAATAATAAACTGGTTTATAATTGGAAAGAAAAGTCTCTGAGGTTCATTCTTAATACACACCTGTGCCCACATCTAATCAAGACGCCTGGGATCCCCTGCAGGGGAGGATGCTGCCATCACCATCCAGATAGGAGCCTGGTGAAAAATAAAAATGAGGTTTGTTGTTTTCTTTAGAGAGCAAAATACTGGAGGGAGTTTATCCTTTATTAGGCGGGTGAAAATTTGTCAATGACTGCTTCCAAAAGCATGTGTGGAGATGGGAGAGCAGACAAGGTATATTCAATGAGGAGTGGAGAATTCATTGTGTGCGTGGTAGATATGCAGAGGGTTGATTGTGGAAAATAAAGTTGAAAGATAAAGTTATTGGACTTGATAATCATGTTTGCATCAATTCCACTAGTCTTCTCATTTTCTCTGTCTTGTGGGGTTTTTCTGTTTTACTTTTCTATGCTTGTTTGTACTTATTTCTATGATGAACTGTAAGTATTTGTTTACACTAAGCTGTCTGCTCATACCCAGAGTTTTATTTCGTGGTTTGATGTAATTCTGTGGGCTCAGTCAGATTGGTAAAACATTTTCATTCTAAGGAAACTGGCCTGCATCCTGTGATTGACTTTGCTCAATTCGATCCTCCTGGAGGAGCATGTGGCAACAGCAGACATTTGCTTGCATTGTGTCATTGACTCTACAGCAATCCCTCACACAAGGCATGTATACAGCAACAGTGCAGAGAGAAAACAAGCCTCCTGTTTAACAGGAAAAAACCCCTAGCAGAACCAGGCTTGGTGTGAGCGGCCTTCTGACCTGGGTTTAAGCAGACAGAACTACCAGTGAACACCAAAGCAATGCCAAGGGAAGCTTGACAAGTTGAGAAGCAATTAGCAGACCATCAAGAAACAACGGCCACAAAAGTTCCAACCAGAAAAATGGAAAGTGGTTCTGTAAAATGGATCCAATCTAGAGGAATCAACAGGTGGGAAATGGGAGGCAAAGTAGCTATGACCCAGCCACTGTGGTACTGGGTGCCAGGAGGGCTTGTTTTATGATGTTGTGCCATAAAACATGAAAATAATCAATTTGGACATTGAGGATGAATGTCCACGTTTCATCTTAAACATTTTCACCGGGGTTTGCCTCAGTGCTGCTCAGGACTTTTCCTTGCAAACCCCCCAGCCTAGCTAAATCCACAGGACACCACCCACGGAGGTGTGCTTTGCTTATGTCTCAAGCATAAAATCTACTCTCAAACTGTGATATCATTGCATCATCTCATTGATTGTGGTTTTCAACCATGTTTTTCCTTCTCCTTTGTAGATAGTAGCTTAGTTTTAGTTGAGTTTCACTGTTTTTTGGTCAGATTGTTAAACTGAAATATGTTTGACTTGGAGCTGAATGAGTTTTTTATTGAACTCTTCTATTTTGAACAGAAGTTGTGGTGAATTTGTTCTATATTTGTGCAGAATTATCTGTTTGACCAGGATTTGAGCTCGATTCACACTTTCACTTATTGTTCTAACAGGCAGCCAGTAGGGTGTGTGTTTATAAAGTCCAATAGTCCAACAGTCCGAATAATATTTTAGTAAATAATATATTTACCTCCCCTACCGAGATGGATAATAAACATATCAAAACACCACAACAATGACATAAAGCATCTTACCTTGAAGGAACAAAGGCAGTCTGATGTAGTGGTCTCCGACATGAAGAAAATAAAATAGCTAACAAGCATCAAAGCTAACTCAGCTCAAAGCTGAGTTCCATAAGTGTTTACCATTTACCTTGTTACATCAGGCTATTAACTTACGGCCTGAGCTACAAACCTTCAGGTTTCACCAATAACCTGTTCAACCCGAGGCTCTAGAAAGACAGGAATTGCTCACATCAGGGTTTTTGAAGTTGACATTGACCGTGTGGAGAGAGAAGGATGAACCCTGGTAAATATTTGTGTTATTCCTACAATTTCTTCCACTGTTTTTATCAACAGACTTAATGAGAGTGAAAGAACATAAAGCTATAAAAATGTTATGATAAAACAGTATTTTAGATCAGCTGCGTGTTTCTGTGTGTGAGAGAAGTCTGGGCCCATATGGCTTTACTTCTGCCACCACCTTTAATCACCAACCATCTCCAATCACATTTAGCCATCTGGATCAGCCTCTCAGACAGGAGGCCTGCTGTTTGCAAACACCTCTGCACACTGTGATGACGATGATGATGCTTGCCATCGACTCAATGAATAAAATTAGGAAAACCATCTGCACATCTCATTTTTTCATGTTAAAGGAAGAAAAATCTGGGAACAGATATGAAACCGCTTCCTTAGCAGATTTGATAAATTATGTCCAACCAGCTGGATCTGTTTTCGGACTTTTCATTGATGATGACATGGAAATGTCAGAGGAAGTTAAACAATGCACAGTGACATATTTTATTGTGAAATGGTTTAATTGACTGGTTTAAAAAAAGCACTGAATGGCGGTGCTGCTGTGGTGTGGAGGTAAAGCGTATGACCCATATACCAGCTGTTGCAGGTTAAAGCCATGCAGAACTTCACCAAATCCCCCCCCCCATACTCTCAAAATAACAAAATAAATATGTATAATAATCTTTAAAAAGCACTGAATGAAGAATATTAGAAGCAAGATGCTTTTATGATCCCTTCTCCTACTGGAATGATGCTCGGCTGCTGTGCAGAATAACATCTTTGATTCACATCAAGATGTTTCAACTCCACTTTTCAAGTTTCCACGTTTTTATGGTAAAAAAAAAACAACAAAAAAAGTCTAGCTCAACAAGAACAAGATCAGTGGTCTTCTTTCAAGAAGCATTTATAACGCTTCTTGCTGGACTCCTCTTCAGTTTAAAAGTTGTTTCCTTGAGGATTTCATTATTTAAAACACAAGTTAAGAGCTGGAAGGGTCTCAGGTGTAAGTGAATACTTTTGTGAATTAAAGAAAACAGGTTAGTACATCATTTTTCCTGCCTCACCACTAAATCCTGTGACTGGAGACGCAGCTCCTACTCTTTATAAACATCCTTCTATAAAAGACAGAGAGCAGGTCTTTAAGTGCTCTATATCTTTTTCAGCCTCTCTCATCCACAGAAGTGAATTCATTATGATGAACAAAGTGACTCATCTCTACATCTTCCTGATGCACAGATGAGAGACATCCAGACAATGGCTTTACAGAAAACAAGACAGAAAATGTAGACGCATAGAAAGTATGACAGATACAAATCATGGTTTTTCTTTCCAATGGTTTTCAAAACCAATAAATGATTGTAAAACAGGCCATAGTGTGAACATTGGCCGACTAGTTGCAGTAAACCAAAGAGCAGGATTAAATCTAAAAGTGCACACACTCTTCATCAGAGACTGCATGTGCGTGAGGCTTGCTGTTAGAGCCTTTAAAACGATACTTAACTTGGGCCAAAAACCATATGATTTTTATTATTTCTAATCATGCACTTCTACTGAACAATATGCTACCAAACATTGCTAAAGCTGGCCAACAATCTGGTAAAATGGCTTCACAAGACAAAGGAGTCAGTGTGAACATGCCTGAAGCTAACATAACACCGCTGGAGGTAACTGAGGTGTTACTAGTGTTAGAATAATGTAATAATAATGTTGTTTTATCTAATGTTTGTCTAGATACTTTTTCTTTCATTAAGAGGTTCCACTTTTAGTATAAGATTTAACATTTTAAAGATGAGCGTTGGACATTTCTTTAACTTTGACCTGACCGTTGGAAAGAACAGCTCCAGGTTTCTGGATGTGAGGGTTTTGGGATGATTGCTCCAACTTCCTGATAGGACAAGGAAATTGCTGTGCAGAGAACTGAAGACAATAAAGTGCAGTTAACCAAAGCTGAACTTGGTTTGATCCTGGATGAAGAAGGACTAATAAGTAAACCATATGTTGTAGAACATGAAGCTGTTTCTAAACCCCCATTCCTTAGAGCTGTGCGTGTGTAACTAGCTCACTCCCACTTTTTGAATAAAGATGCTGGAAAGGCAGAGCAAGCTTCAGAGGGCGTTGGGCTATTCAGCTCTGTGTTGAATCTAACATTGTGGTCCTTCGAGATGGACTTCCAGTGGTGGCCATGGCAGCTCCTATTTAAGGCTGGTCTCCATTCACCTGCTGGGATGGAGCGAACTGACAGGGGAATCCGAGGGAGTCGCAGAGATATGAGTTTGTCCTGACTGTGTGTATGTGTGAAAGACATCTGAGCGAATGACAGGAGGTCATTGCATATAAAAA
>JAUZNJ010037174.1:0-11561 GCA_034780135.1 Jordanella pulchra
CGATAAATTAAATGACGTCGATAGTTTTTATTTATTGTGCGATTAATTGATTTATCGTTTATCGCGACAGGCCTAATCAATTCCCATCCCTATTAATGAGGCTGCGAATAAGCAAGAGAGAGCAAGACTTTAACAAGTGATAGAAAGGCTGAGGAAGTTATAGTTGCTCTGTTTGATCATTCTGATTGACGATACTCTGTCAATGGATGTGCATGCTTAACGTTTTTATTAGAATAGAATTAAGAACACAAACAGGCTGATATTCTGGGAACTTGTTGTGTTAAAGAGAACTTTAAATGTCGCCATGATGATTTTTTTAATATTTTCAAGTACTAATAAAATACATTGTTTCTGCAACTGCTTGCCAACACTGGTATGACATTGCCTTAGCTCCAGAAACAAATTATGACAACCCAAAACCTCAACACTGTGTACTCTTGGGCGACTAATCAATAAAATTGATTCATCTGATTTTCTGCTTTTTTTATTTTTATTTTTTTCCCCCATCAATGCACTTCTTGGGCTTTCTTAGCTTGTCATTGGTTATAACTTGACTTTTTAACACTACAAGCTGCAAACATTTAGTTTGTTATTTTTTCATTGTTTGTTGTGAAACATGGTTAAACAAGCATTTCGACAGTTTTAATTAAGTTTCCTTTTAATTTAAGGTTACTGCCCGAAGGAGATGATTCAAATACAAACTAGTTTTTGAAAGTAATGCATGTCTTCTGTCCTTTTTATTATGAAACTTAACGGAGACCGAAAGAAATTCAATTTATCTGAGTCAGTAGAAAAAAAAAACTTAAGAAATTAGAATTTAAAGCCACATCGCCTAGCCTTACATAAATAAGAATCTGCTAAAACAGCATCAGCAAGTCAGAACCAGGTACCAACCAGGCCGCATCTCAAGAAATAAAGTTTACCAACAACACTTTGTTAGCAATTCCCTCCTGAATAATTGTTTACACACAATAACCCCTTGCACCATTAAAAGAATTTGTCTGCACATTGACACAGAAAAGAAAAATCAATTTGCAACACCACTGGTGACTTATGCAATTAAATACTTTGTTACAATGTCACCTGATGACCTCACAGCTAACCACGCCCTACAAAACATGTTCAAAGTTGTTCCAAGCAGCCACTATTAAAGGTGATGAGAACAGGCTCAGACACGGGGTGAGACTAGATAATGATTTACGTGTGAACGGCCTCTTACACAGGGTTGTAAAAACAGAAACCCTGACATATGGACCATCGCACTGAACTCAGCCTCAATAGGTTTACCTCACAGATTTATGTTTACATACCAAAATATTCAAGTGCTGAAACATTAACTTATCATTTGTCCACTGTGACGGGTGGCATCTGTTCAAGCAATGCTCTCTACACTCTCAAATGCTACAGTAACCTTCTTTAGACAAACATAGCAACAACCATAAACCAAACTGGGTATTTCTAGTGCTAACAAGTCCCCCTCAAGCACGAATGTGCAGCAGTTTTGTTCATTCACATACATCTCCTCCTTTAAATAATCCCAGATGAAAAGTCTTCCATTGGAATCAGAAAATGTTTCTTTCTGCTGTTTGAAGAAAAAATAAATACATTCTTTCATCATTTCCTCTCAGATTTTCCTCAGTCGTTTTTGCAATGACAGGAACAAGTCCAGACGACAGTAAAGCATTTACTTTTAGCCGCACTGCTTTGAAATGGTGCCATTAAGGAAACCCCCTCCATTTTAACTTTTTAGTTTGTACTACGGTAATCATTCTATGCTAATCTTATATTGCTCAGTAAGATAAGGAGAGTCAACACACATGCTGTACCATTAACATCAATCTGTTCCATCCAAACAAATATGATTCTAGCTGTATCTTCTTTTAATTCTGTTCAAAAATACTACACGAGTCCCAAAGTGCAATTGGATCTTGTTATCTTTCAGTATCCAAGTCCCTTAGAAATCATGAATGCAAGTGAAGACCATAAAACTTGGAATTTATAATCCTCTAAGGCAAAGTCAATAATTGGACAATAGATTTATTTGGTGCAATATAGGCATGGGACAGTCCAGATATATAAAGGTGTAAAAGAAAAAAAAATGAGTGGAAAAATTATAATTACTTTAACAGGATACCAGAGAAAGAGCTGTTGTCATCTTTTATGGTATGAAGACCAGACTGCCACTGTGCACTTCTGGTCAGCGGGCCAAAAGAAGGACACTACAGTTTCCCCTTCCTTTTAGATTTCAGCTGTCAGGAAATATTTTCGGGTACATAAAAAGCAGAAAGGGGAAATTAACAGGGCTCAAACAGCCAAACATCTTATATCACATGGCTGTTTAATGACAGCCTTGAGAAAGTGCTGTATGACCAAAGTGATGTTCCTGCTGTAGAGGTGTTCTACCTGCTGCTGCACGGCCACTTATCGGACTAAAAGAAGGCTAGTAATTTGTCAATAGAAAAAGAAATGAAGCTGTATAAAATGTTGAAAGTATATCACCCCAAATTATCACTCTTTTTAGGTTAAGGCTAAGGGAACAGGACTTTATTCAATGTTAGTCAATGTTATTCAATTAGTCAATGTTACATGTCATTTGGTAGTTAAAAAGTGCTGATCTTATCTTCAAGAATAAATATATTTGACCATACATTTTCAGCCAGTTATCACAAATATGTGAAATTCCATATTAAGGGTTGTCATCCAGAGTAAAGCTCCCACCAGCCAGTTGCCATAACGCAATAATAAAAACAACAAACGTTAACTAGAGAAGTTTCTCAATCTAGCATCAAGTCCTTACGCAACTTCCTGAACAGTTACCATGAGCATTATCAGTCATCCAGCACCCCTTTTCCTTTTTGAAAATCTATTTTTGAAAAATTGGCACAAGGGCTTACAAGAGTACCATCTTAACTGTGTTAAATATATCAAACATATGAGCAAAACCAAAAGGCCACACAGGCTTAATTCTTTCACAGCTGAATATTAACACAATTTAAAAGGCATGTGGATCCATAATTCTAGTAACTACAAAGAAACCACAAAACTCAACAAACTACTAAACTGTGCCAAAATATAGCTAAAATCCAACCAAATCCATAAATCCAGCCTTTAATAAGCCAGTACTGCTCCGGCTTTTATCTCAGAGGAACCTCTGGTGAACCAGTTGGCTGGTAGCCCGTGAACATTGCATGTCTCTCTGGGGTAGAGAATAGCTTACCTTCCCCCATAGCCTATCATAAATAAATACTGCTACAGAAATATTTGGATAGCTCAAAACAGAGAAGTGTTGCACCACAAGACTGACAAAGCTCTTCTCGGGGACTTCCTTGCCCTACTTTTTTCGCAGAGGATGCCTTTCTTCTTTAAACTCAACCCACCCCTGAGGGTTAGCTCTGTTGCCTCACACTCAATAGATTTGAATCTCGCTTTTCAAAAATAGATGAGAACCAGGCAAAATAAGTTTTAGCTTCTTTAGCCCTAACCTAGGAAAATTCCCTTATGGCAAAACCGTCATGGAAAAAGACAATAGCAGGACTAGCTACTTTTGCAATAAACTGAAAGAAACAATACCACTACTAATAATACCACTGATAGCACAGCTTCTTTAACACTGGATAAAAAGATCTACTAACAGACCTATTAGAGGCCATTTGACTTTAACAGCTGAAGGTACTATCAGCACGACACCTTGGTCAAATGACTCAGAAGTAGCAAAAGCATTCATCAGCTCCCGCTCTGTCTTAAAGCAATTGAAACATGACACCTAGACAGAAAACTCAGTCGCCTCAACCAAAAAATTCATCTGCTTCCATTCAAGCAGGCGGTGCACACAATTAAGAAGTAATTGGAAGGAAAACGCCGACCTTGATTTTGGTTTAGACTGTACCATTTTGGGGTATTACCAGACAAAATTTAGTGTATTTCAGTTGCATATACCCACTAAATTAAGGGAGGAACATAAAAATAACAACAATGATTTAGTTTTATCTTTCTTCTCCTTACGAACATCAGAGCTTAAACTGGAATGGATCCCCATGTAACCTCTTAAACCTTGGATTAGGCAGTGAAGTTGCCATTATTCCCCAACTTACATCTACTTAATTGGTAAATGTCTAAATCAGTTCATTCTGTTTTGCAGTAAAATATTTATGAAAGATAGTGGCAATATATAATCATCAAAATGCATAAATCGGATGATAATCTAGTGAAATTGTATGTTGTCATCATATAAACACTTAAAATATACCAAACATTCTTTTAGAAATGAAAAAAAATCTCTGTGAAACACGCCTCCTTTCCATCATGCGCCTAATCCAAGAATTATTTTTTAATCTTTGGAGTGTCTACAATAATGAAAAAGGACTGAAAAAAACTGGGTTGAGTACTGGGTTAGTTAAATCATTGACATTTTTATGTTAGGTGGCAAAATCCTTTCTTAAAATATTTGTAGCTTTTCAGCTGTATGAGCCGCGTGTTTACTATATAAAGTGGGAACAATGTGAGTCATTATCCCATTGCAATCCACAACCATTATAAAACAGGCATTAGGAGGAAAAAAAGTTCAATAAAAGAAGTATTGTTCCAACCCATGCACACCAAATAAAGGGATTCTAATGGGATCCTTTAAAGAACATTCTTACAATATAACAACCTTGAGTATAAATAATATAGTTTCACAGTGTTTACACAAAGGAATTTGAAACAAGATTTTCCCATATGATCAAACTTTTTGTTTTCTTTTCTTCCTGAAGAAACAGAACAGCAATTTCTCCTGCTGTAAAAAAAAAATCATTATTAGTTGTTAGCGAACTCTTTATCAGGCTAATGATCATACTGCTAATACTATAACAACTGTAAAATGAAAATAGTAGCACTCATTAAGCTTTTGTTCTTGTAAGCAAGTGAAAAGCACAGTAGTCGCCTTGTTTTGAAGATGCTGAATAATGCTAACGTTGTTAATACAGCACATGCAAAACAAACTTGCGAAATTAGTATACGATTATAAAATTAAAAAGATTAGTAAAAATTTGACGAATCCTGAGATAACTGAATTGGTTTTAATATCGTTTTTGGAATGTGTAAAATAAGCATCAACCAGCTTTAGAGGCCACATTGAGATCAGAAGCAGCTTGAGGTAACTTTGAGACATTGATCTACAGAGAAGTAAGTTAGCTTAGTAGTGTGGTAAAGCAGCATGTCAAAATCAAAGCAATGCCATGCACTGGCATCCATTTAAGATGTGAAAACAGTTTGATAGATATTTAAGATTTTTGAACCATCACTTTTGAATACGTTGGAGTTGAAGACTAGCTGCAGGGCCATGATTAGTAAAAGTAAAACAATTAGCGTATAAGTTACTTTGTTTTTTTGTTGTTTTATTTTGTTGGGGGGGGGGGGGGGGGGTGTCACTAACCTAAGACAATCAAACAGGTAGTGTTCTAAAGAGCAAATTAAATCTTTTGATGTCCAAGTCCAGGTTATAGATGTTAGAATCTTATTTGCTTGCACTCTGTCCTTCCCTGCAGAAAATATATATTTTTCAGGGTTTATTACCTCAGTAGATCGTCAACTGAAGCTAGGGATTGTGGCTATACAGTAACACAAACTGTCCCTTGAAACTGGTGGCAGTCTCTTGTACAGTTGAAAGTCTTCCCCTCCCCCACACATGCGCTTTATAACTCTAAATGCCAAAATATAAGACTATGTCCCTGACATATAAGCTTTAATAAAACAACAGAGTGTACTTTCATATGGGGGAGCTTATTTAAATCAGAAACTATAGTTATTTGGACACAAATTATTTGGCAACCTTTAACCCTTTACAACTTACTGTAAATATTCCTGGTGACACAAGAGCTAGAAAACAGACAAACAACAACCAAAAAGAAAAGGGAAAAAAAAGGTAGCGCAACAAATAAGGGTTGTTTTACATAAGCAGTGATAATTAAGAGAGGCAAACAGGAATTTCACAACACACGTGTGGAGTCCCTGCGGTGACTAAAAGCTGCGAAAACACCGGCATGCTCCTGCCGGTTGGACCCCATCATAATCTATTTTTAAAGAGTCCCTTATAAAAGACGCGTAGAAAGAACCGAGCGGTCTGTCAGCGCATCCTGCGCCTTTACGCACCTTTTACTGTGAGAGTGAACTCGTGGTGTCCGCCGCCACCTCTCTCTTCCTCTCTTCCACAAGGAGAACCTCCAATAACTTCAGTGAGCGAGCAAACACTTTCCTCCCATTTCCCCTGGCCTCATATTTCAGCGCGTTTAAAGGAGTCAAGTCAGAGTCAGTCCGGTTCGACAAAAAGAAAACGAACCGGAGGAGCTTATTTAAAAAAAAAAAAAAAGAAAAAAAGTTGGAACAAGCCCGAGTTTCAGTGCGGCTGTAGCTGCAGGCTGGGTGCTCCGCTGGAGTTTCACCGTTCACTGAGAAACAGGAGCGCAGAGACAACAAGAAGCGAGCAAGAGAGACGTAGACACCGAGGAAGGGGTGGAGGGTGGGGAGTACTGCCTGACCTTAAACCTGAATACTCATAACACCTTTAAGGTTAGAAGAAAACAATATTTATAAACAAGCCTAAAGTAAAACAGAGCGTAAACTGAACAAGTATGTTTAAAAATACACTCCTATTATTTAAAGACTGGATACATTTCAGCCACGAACACATTTGGTCTAAAGTTAAATTAAACCTTTTTTTTAGCAAAGCACTTCATCAGCTTATTATAATTGTAACAAATATTCAATTGGTGCAGAATACAGTTATGCGTGTTGTCTATTTGGGCCTTATTTCAGAGAACTCCCCTCCCCCACTCACTGGCTCTTTTTCGCCTGCCTGGTCAACCCGTGGTTGATTAATTCTCCTTTCGCCTTGCTCAGTCATTCAGATTTGGAAAGTAAATAACAAGTTGACATCAGTGTGACACATTCCTTACTTTACCGTAAACATAGCAGCAGCTGCGCAACAAACATTTTTGGACTAATGCCACCATATTGTCCATGTTTTATGTCTTTTTCTGTTTTTTGTTTGGGGTTTTTTCCTAGCATCACAAGCACTCATAGTGCACTCCCTGTGTAAACAGTGTAAGTACTGGGAGTGTAATGCCAATGGCCAGAATAGTGCTTTAATTACAAACCTATGCAAAATTATTAAAAAATAATTATGTCCTATCACTAACTCAAACTTAACCCAATGCATCTCTGATGTAGGACTGGGCGATTAATCAGTTTTATCAATTGATTAATTTTTTTTGTTTATGAAGATTTTGTTTTTAAAAATCATGATTTTTTTAAACTAATTTACTCAGTGGGCTTCCATAGCTCAGAGTGACATAAGTTCATCACATTTTCTTCTAAGATATGTCTTAATAGCTGACAAACTAGCACACTATGTAATAACAACCTCCAATGTTTAGTTTCTTGTAATTTTATATTGTTTGTTGTGAAACATGATTATCTTACAACATTTTTTACAGCACTCCTCTTCTCACTAAGGCCATCTCCCACTGAGGCTGGTTGAAAAAAAGCTATTTTTGGAAGCAGTATATGTCATTTGTCATATTATTGTGAAACTTGAGTGAGAGAAAAAAATCAATCAGCCTTGGTAGAAAGAAAATTGATTACATCTTTAAACTATATTGGCAGGCCTACTTTGATGTATCATCAACAAGCATTAAACTAATGGTTTACTTAACTGGTTTCGTTGCACTGCCAAGGTTCTTCATAAACTGAATAGAAGCAAGAAGATTTTTCAGCCTCATCCCTTCGTCACCATCAAAATACATGCATATAAGAGCCCTTTTAAAAGGTCAATACTTAAATAGTTACATGCTATGATCTAAGAATTTCAACACATGTAGCTGAATCTGGTTGCATATTTTCTCTTAAATGAAAAAAAGGAGTTATTCCAAGATCAAGTCTGAAAAAGTAAAAAAAATATATATATAGCTATATATATATATATATATATACTGGCTGCCAAGAGGGATAAAACACAATAGCCCTTGATACAATATGAATATTGGTGTTTACTGTAATAGGAGCTAAAAGCATTTTGAATTTTCTTTGGGAGTACATGGCCTTACTAACCCTGACACCAGTGATAGCATTGCTAATTTTAGGCTCTACATTATTTATAGTGAGGGACAAGTTTATACAGTATGTAATGGATACTATTATATCCACTCTTCAAATGTTCAATTTGATGATATTAGCTGCCATCAGATGGCGACTGTTTAAGTCTACTGATCACGCCCAGGCCAAAAACTCTTTTCAGGCTTTCTAAGAACTAAGTAAACTCTTTCAGAATGAATAGTTGGCAAACAACGGTTTAATTGAAGATGAATACATGTTTTTTTGTAGTTTTATAGTCATATCTAACATGAATTGGGCCCTTTCATAATCAGAACCAGCTTTATTTGGCCTTGAATGTGTGCAAAACCAATGAGTTTTTTTACAGTGATCAACATATAGACATTGGATATAAAACCAGCATGTGTGTTGTTTGTTTTTTGTTCCTGTTTTTTGTGTATTATGAAAAGAAACGTTAAAAAGGAAAAAAGGTTTTGAGCTTATAGTAAAATATTATATTTTTGTTTAACATGAGTTTGGTTTTCACTGTTTTGAGAAGCAGACTGTCTTTGAGGCAGCTGTTTTTTGTAAATAGCACTGTACAGCATCGACCTGAAGCTGAAAGTCTAAACAGTTTCTATACAGGATCTCTGGGGTCTGCAGGGATGTTAGCTGCCCTTTTTCTGACTCTATGGTTATACAAGTCTTGGAGGGAAGGTCAGTCCTAATGATCCCCCCTCAGACCTAATTTTTAATTGTAGTTTGGACCAGTCCCTTTTTTGTGAAACAGCCAAACAACACAGTGGTGGAGGCACAGTACAGACTGAACCAGCTGTGGAAGGTTATACTTCTTAAAGGACACCAGAAAGTACATTATCAGTGGCCACTCTTTTATTCACTTAAATAACTTTCTAGAAAAATATGTTATCTCTACAAGTAACTTTAGACTGAGAAGACTTGAAAACTTAAATATGATTTGATAAAACTATAAATTATTTTATGCATAATAAATAAACTTACATAGGTAGAGTTGAATGTGAACATGGACCCACATCTTCCTAAATCCAGCCCTGATAAATGATGTGGAACTCCAGGGTTCTCCCCAGCACATTTCAGCTGTTAGTTAGTTAGTCAATATAAACTGTAGTTAGCATAATTTAATGTTTTTAGCAGTTGGCACAGTTTTCGCAGCCATTTCACTTAGTTTCAGTCAGCATATTGTGTTTTTGAACGCACTGACCTGCTTACTTGTAGCTATCTGTTGAAGGAACTCAAGTCAGTGGAACAAAAATGTGTCGTTTTGACGGTTAAAGTTGTGCAGATGTAGGTTCAGCAGAATACAAATGGCACGTGGTGGGAAATATTTTTCTAGTTTGAAACAAATAAGCACTGAAGATGAACTTCTGCCTCTGTAATTATGAAAAAGGTAAGTAAGCCACTTTGTACATTTAATTTTCTGTTTAAAAGTCCATCATTAATTGATGTTCAGACTAATTTAGCTATTTTTGGACAGCTAAACAAAAGATCTTAATTAATGAGATCAAAACCTGGGCTTTATTGAGGCCAGAACTTTCCATTTCTCAATTCACATTGATTCCTTAGTGGAGAACTGGATTTTCCCTCTGATACACAGTAAAATTCATGAACAATTATGATGGAATACTTCCCAGATCCCAATGTAGCAAAGCCTCCCAAACAATGTTTGGTTTAATCAGAAAATGACCTCTTCCTGGTATCCAAATAATTATATTTTAGACTCTTCCTCCTAAAGATAAAAATTTCCACTGTCTGTGGGCTTTGGACAAACTTTAACCTGGACTTCCATCTTTATCTTAGAGAGTAAAGGTCTTCTCTTTGCAAACAGCAAATTATAGTTCAACTTCTACAAGCACATGTTCTCACATTGACAGTAGCAAGAACTTTTTGCAGGTTCTGGGATAAATTCTAATGAATTCTACAGACTCATTTTAGCATCTTGCTGTCTGCTCTCAGAGTGAATCTGTTTAGGTGGCCAGAACACATCATGTTGGCAGAATACAACATATAATCTACGTATATTCAACTTATAATATACTACAATATTCTTTCTGTTAGTCTCCAAAAAGCGTGTTTAATCAACCTATGGAGTTAACTTTTATTTTGAGGAGTTAGAAGCACACCAAACTACCTCTTTAATGTTTAAACACAGTAAATGTCTCATAAATGCAATTACGCACACAGTTTCCTGGAGATAGGCCCCGGCCTAACCGCGACCCTGATGGATGAAGTGGGAGAAGATGGATGGATGAATAATGATTAGTAATATTTGGCAGCATAAAAACTAACACATAAATGTATGAATAAATAAAGGTCACTCACATGAACACATGGAAAATAAGACAAAAATAGCTGCTTCCTTGCATTTTGATGATCAACAGAAATTGTAAAATTGCTAGAGTTGCAAATGGAGGTGAATTACATAGTAGATGTTACCTGATACGCGGCAAAACGGGGTGGGGACATATGACATGAGTTTAAAGGGTTGCAACATCACACCATAGAAACTGAGAACTCGTGTTACAGCATACTGCAGTTTCATGTGCCTTAACTTTCAGTCAGATGAGATAAAAATAGCATGAGATATGTGCACTTGATGCATAAGGCATGTAGAAGTGTCACAAACGACATCACTGCCATATACAGCTTGACAAATTGCTTTAATTTTTCAGTGCTGTTGTCATCAGTTACACTTTGTTCCGTCCCATATATATTTATCAGAAGGTTTTCTTGCATTAAAAAAATCACCTTTAGATACAGAATTCATGTCACCTGTTTTATGTATTTTTGGTTCATATATCAATTGTTGCAATTAAATAGTTAAGGTAAAAATGCTCCCTCCCAAACAAAATGCTTCAACTTACTTTTGCCTCTTGTAACTGATCAGCATTCTTTGTAGGCATCAATTTGCATTTTTTCTTACACAGTTTCTCCCCCCCTCAATATTTACTTAGTTATACATAAAATTCCAAATAAAATGTATGTATTTGTGTTGCATCCATGTATTGTAAACCACATATAAGAACACTACATAAACCTCAGAAAAGGTTGGCAATAAGTAAGCACATGAAAGCAGTGTATGAAGAGGAATGGAGCAGGTTTCATCATCAAAGCTCTTTAGTGAACATTTCATTTAAGAAACACTTCTGCTCTAAATGATTGCAGAGAGGTTCATATAAAGACCCATATATTTCAAATTAGTCCAACCGTGCATGTACCTGCAGTATAACTTCTCCATCATTCACAGTGCATGCAGTGCAACTGTACTGGAAAATTGCATTGTTATTTTAGGGGATACAGGCAGAACACAGCACTCAGTAATTTTACAGGCAGTGAATATGCACAGAAACTATAGATAGGGAAAATAATGCAGATTAAGACCAGTCTATCTATCTATCTATCTATCTATCTATCTATCTATCTATCTATCTATCTATCTATCTATCTATCTATCTATC
>JAUZNJ010037176.1:947-11560 GCA_034780135.1 Jordanella pulchra
CCCCCCCCCCCCCCCCCCCCCCCCCCCCCCCCCCCCCCCCCCCCCCCCCAGCATCAAGATTATTTTTAAGGACTGAGTTTTAAGTTTCTCCATAGCAACACATTCATATAAAATTTCTGATATTCTTTTATGATCTTTAGTTATGGTGGGCTCCACCTGCTTACCCCTCACAAAACTTCCCATAGCCTCCATGAGAAGCAGGTGTTTCTTCCTTTTGACTTCCAAATTGTTGCATCATGGTATCAACACAAAATTCCAACCAATTAAAACACCACCCTGAGGCTTTAAGGTTTCCTATGTACGGATAAGAAATGCCGTGTCTAAAACATACCCTGTCATCACAAAGCAGAAGAGAACTTATTTGGGGGCCTGGGCCACTGCTTGACAGGAGACAATTATCCTACCAATAATGATTATCCTTCTCCTGTTTTCAATTCAGGAAGTGAAAGTGAGTACCTCACTGATTGCTTATCTTAAGTGCCTCAATAGACTTAAAGTATTCCCTCTTTGCACACTGAATCGGTATCAGTCATTTGACCTAGTTCTTACTCTCAGCCCAAATAAAAGCAAACTATCCATGAAGAAATAGCATTTAAGTCTCCTTGCTCTTCACTATGTTTAGAGTGGCTGTGAAATGAGGTGTCTGTAGGTCATCGAACGGTGACGTGTTATCTGGGTTTTGCACATATATCATTGTTTTTTAATTGCATTCCCCCTCCTTGCTTTTAACATGACAGCGTTAGAGGAATGCAGATGATGATCTGAAAGGAAAGAGAAAAGCAGATTGGCTTTGCTATTATGTGTTTGTGTTCACACTTGTGTATGAAGGTCCCAGAAAAAAAGACAAGAGTATGTGGAGGAAAACAGTTTTGAGCCCGGAGATTTCAGCAGGTTGTCAGAGCCATGCATCCCTTTTTTACTCTTGCTTTTGTAACTTCTCTGTGCTTGAAGTCAACCTTCTTAAGTTCAGTGACCCCCCCCACCTCCATTTTGAGTGCAGTTTAAATATATGACTCAAGACAATTTAAACAGTTAGACCTGGGATTAGAATGTTTTCACTATTCTCACCCCAGCTGTCAAGAGTCACCGTATCAGACTCTAATTACAGAGAAAATACATGAGTCTGGGAGTACTAATTAGAGAAAACACATTTTGTTATTTCTTCCCTGGATCGTTTCCATTCCTTACCTTTTCTTGTATTTTTAGAGTATACTTTAAATGGAAGTCTGGCGAAAGAAACCCACTCTAGACTCGCTCTCTTAAGTAGCCAGATTGTTTGAGACAAACTATGTGTTTGCTGAACCTTCCGGATAAAATATCGGTTGTCAGTAGGACACAGAGGAGGCTTCTTGGTGTGGGAAGAGAATCCAGTAGAGAAGATTCACACGCTCTCTTCTGCCACTTCCTGCCCCCTACCGGGCCTTTATTTGTTAGTCACACATTTCGTCCAGATGAGGAAAGATCTGCACATGTGTGAGGTCCACATGTGTGTGCTGATGCCCTCACACAGCAGAACCTGATCCAGTCGCATCCGCACTGATGGAAAAGTCTGTTTCGCATGTAGAGAGTGGACCACGTGATTTGTTGAGAAGATCATACTGTAAGTAAGCACACGTTTCAGAACCGCTATAGTCCAAAACTGATACCACTGTCTAAGTAAATTGTATGGAGCATGAAGGGATTTCACCAGCAATGTTATTCTAGTAGATAATCATGTAAAATTCAGGAAGACATTTTGGCCTTTTGCATTGGTCATTGATCTTTAACACTTTAACTAACCAAAAGAAAGAAAGTTATTGTTGATAGAAAGTCAGATTCAACTTAAAGTTTGACTCAAACAGTATAGAGGTTGCGGCAAACATTTGAAAGGAGATACTCTGGTCTACATCAAAACACCACATATGGCAAAAACAAAAACTTTTCACCATCCCCAGCATAAAGCATGGTAGTGGCTGCATCACTTTGTGGACCTATTTTTTTGTTAAGGTGGACATGGAAGCTTGGAGGAGGGATCAAGCTAAATAAATGACCAGTCCAGAAGAACATGTGTTAAACGTAAGAGAATCAGACAGTGGTTCAGCTTCCTTAAATATACAATCAGAGCAACAATACAGATTTATATGTCAAATCGAACCAGTCAAATACCTCAGATAAAGCTAACTGACAATCTTTCAAGACTTAAAAAATGCTCTAAATCCCGTCTGAGGTTATTTGAACCATTTTACAAAAGGATGGTTAAAACAAGTGGACCTGCAACAAAAAGTTGTTCTGCAAAGAAATACAGCTGAAGAACAGCTGAATGCATCATGTCAGAGAAAATGCAAATTATTTTCCTTCTGCTTCACATTGAACTACTTTGTGTTGGTTTATCACATAATGTTGGCCACAATTCTTGCCATGATTGTATAAAAAGAGGGAGTTGACTCAGTTTTCACACACTATTAAACATTAATCATACATACTCAAACTTTACTGAACAAAAACTAAATGCATGAGAAAGTCAATCAATCCTTTCTCTCCATCCATCTATGCATTCATCCGTCCATCCATTCATTTATTCATCCATATTTAAAACAAAAATAGAAATACTAGAAATGCATCCACATTGTTTATTTTCATTGTGATGTACACAACCCTGCAGTCACTTAATAAACTGATTTGTGGTTTTCTTCCCCTGCTTGATCAAAGCAGGTTCGTGCTTTAGGCAATAGGATGGATCTTGCTCATAAGCTATGGGAAAAAAAGAACTATTTTCCTTTTAAACAGGCTTTTTTAGGGAAACCACAGCCATGCCTACCACAGAAGAGCAAAAGCTTTTAAAAAGGAGACTTCACCTCTCTGTTTCCTATTCTCTCCATCCCTCGAAAAAACCCACTTCCTTACTTATCCATGAAAACCTCACCTACCTCTCAGGTCGCACTCAGGATCTGCCCACATTCTTTGGCTAAGCTCTCTTGAGAAGACCTCATTTCACCCACATGTACTGAAAATGGCACAAGTGGGGAAATTTAGCATCTTGCAATCCTTTGAATTTATTTATTATCTCTCTAACTCAGCCATATGAGGGTTTTCTCATGACAGACTTTGGGAAGGAGTTTATGGCTCTGGTTGTCATCTCAGGGCTTTGGGTGTCATGGCTTTCACAGGCGCATCTTGATGACACATGGAGGGAATTTCTTTTTGTTTTTATTTGAATACAGATCACAGTTCAACATGGGCAGCAATAATTTTTCTGTCTCTAGTCAACTTCCTTCAAAAATCTGTCTTTCTGTCAGTTGAAAATGTGAGACTTTAGCTTTCCTCTCACAAAGGTCTTGAGGTTTTTCTCATTTCATTAAGACTAAAGCTTTTTGGACTTTGTTGCTTTTAAATATGAACATACCTTTTAGTAGTTGTGATAAATTACAATTTTTCTTCATATTTAGTAAATCTATATATTTTTAATTGTATCCCAATCATTTTCTTTCCACTTTGCCTATCACTTAAAACACCAAGTAAATGAAGCAGATTTTTGTGGTTTCAAGTTCACAAAATGGCTTATAGTTTAAAGTTATGAATGCCTCTAATTGGCCCTATATGAAAACCTGATATGTAGCTCTTTTTATTTCTACAAAAATAACCTTAACTCTGTGAATAGAGTCACAGCTGTCAAAAACTGCCTGCTCATATCCTTTATTCTTTCTGCACCTACCACAAAAAACTACCCACAAGCGCTCCTATCAGCACTTTTCTCCTTCCTTTGTACTAAAGTGCAAATGTACATTAAATTGATAGTAGCATTTTAAAATAACCCTCTTGAGGCTTGAAAGGTGGTTTATCCCTATATTCCACCTTGCTTGGTCTTTCTTCTCTTGCTCACTTCTGGATCAGGTTCTGTTGATCCACTAAGCTGCTGTCAGATTGAGGGCCAACCGTTTGGGTTTGGCCACAGCATTCCTCAGATGGGCGTTCAGTCTTCTCTTCTTGTAGTGTCTGTATTAGATGGAAAGGTAGAGAATATTTCACTTGGATGTATTATAATTCCCTTTGGATCCCCTTGCTTTGACTCCAAACATACACGCTCTTTCCAAATCTGTAATATATTCTTGGAACTAGAGTTCAGGTATATTAGAGTGAGATTGAAATGTTTGGAAGAAAGCTGGGATGGGATTTAGTTATGGTTGGGGTTAGGGAACCTTTCACATTAAACCATACTCAAACACACACACACTGACCCTCTGAGTAGGCTTTAGAAATTTGTCAGTGATCCCCTATCTAATGGCACCCTCAGCTGTGAGCGTTGACCCCCTCCTGCCCTTGAGCCTCCCGGCTCCTTCCCCCACTTTTCCTCCTTAATGAATGCCAACTGAGGAGCTTAGAGAATCTTGAACGGCACAGTCCACCATCTTCTCACTCCAGCTTCACAAACAATGGCATCCTCATCACTCTTGTGGAGAGAGACATCTTAAGGTCCAATTTAAGCTGCTAATGTATTAACCTCTTTAGCTGATGCATTTTAGTCATGATAAATCATCTTAGCGGACTATTCTCTTTAGGATAAGATTGAAGGAAGAGGTGCTGTGTTTAACACAAATGTCTTTGTTTTTAAGAATTGCTCGTTTTTTCTTTCAATTCGGCAATAAAATGGGTGAGGAATTGAGACCTGACATGAAATACAGAATATATATATATGTTGACCTAGATTATTGAAAGTTTAGTCCATGCCTTTAGTACTGTCGTGTCTGGAGTAAATTCAGCAGGAAATTTTGTTATATAGGTACCGGTCTGTTTCAATCTTTCTGTCATCTGAGTACTTCGGCCACTTTGCCAACTCTACAGACAGCTGTAACACTTGATTTGCACCCACTTCCTCTCTTCTAATAAATGCTGTCCCACCTGTGCGTACCTTGTCGCATACTGAATGAGGAACCATGTCTCTGAGGTTCCTATTAACCC
Source organism: Jordanella pulchra (assembly GCA_034780135.1). Classification (NCBI taxonomy): domain Eukaryota; kingdom Metazoa; phylum Chordata; class Actinopteri; order Cyprinodontiformes; family Cyprinodontidae; genus Jordanella; species Jordanella pulchra. The sequence goes on from JAUZNJ010037176.1 coordinate 5,883, forward strand.
AGAGTCCCAATACTTGCTGCTACAGTATCCATGTCAAGGAAGCATTCACAGTAGAAACACTGCAAACTCAACACCAAAACACAATGGATTCAGTTCGGTAGCTTCACTCACTTTGATTGAAAGTAGTGATATAACTGTCAGTCAAAGGGTGACAACATACAGACGAGATGAAATCAAAATAATTCAGCTAGCTAGGTCACTTTGGCAAAAATATTTAGGGTAATCTAAACTGCTTATCCAATTTATCTAACACTGTGTTTTTTGCCAACAGGAGGAGCAGCAGGTTATAGTCTCCAAACATGATCAATTCTTTAAGGAAAATGCACTTTGAATTAAAAACACAAGGAAGAATATTTTTTGCAAAATAACAAACACTTGAAAGTTACCATTGAAGTGATGCTGTGAGTTAGCCTATGTGGATAGATTGTGTTAGAAGGTTTTAGGAAGGCACCACGGCTTCTTCCTCTGCTACTATTTGTTTAATACATAAAGATTTAATGTAAAGGAATATCTGTTAAAATGGGAAATACACTGAAAGTCATTTCAAGTGAAGGTATAAACCTCAGAAATAGGCTGTTGAGGTTTGAATTTCCTGGAGCCATTTTGTTGAGTGAAGGTATATCCAAACTCTTAGAGGTTTTGACTTTGGCTCAGCAGTTCCTCAACAATCCTCACCTCCCCTGTCACCCTCCCCTCCACCACCCAAAGCCAAATAAAGGCTCTCAGCAACTTCTGTTTTCCTAATCTGTGAACTCTGACAGAGACGCCCTTGCTCAAAAGAAAGATATCTCAACATGGGATGATCTCCTAGTGACAGAGAGAAGCTGAAATAACGTTTCCTGGAATGACTGCATGGAGAACACCAGACCACCCTGCCATCTTCCAGTTTCCCTTCATTCTATAGTCTCATCCTCATGTCTTTGTGTTGCTAGCTTAATTTGCCTCAAACCTTTTTTCGTGCCCCTCCATCCTTAGCCTACCATCTAATGTTAAAAATTAGGATAATACAAACCAAATCAATTTATTCCAAGTGTGTGTCTGTGTGTGTGTACTTGTATAGCAGTCAAGACCATTTTTCCGATTTCAACATCACATTGGGGACCAGTTGTTGTAAAGTGAGGACATTTTGCTGGTCTTCACAAGGTATTTTGCTAATGGATAGGTTTAGGGCTAAATTTTCAGTTGGGTTAGGGTGAGGTATGCATTGGTAATAGTTTAGGTTTAGGATTAGTTTTAGGGTTACGGCAGGGTTGAAAATGACTGAAAATCAACAAGAGTCAACACATGGTCCTCACTACATATAGCAGAACAAACGTGTGTGCGTGTGTGTATGTGTGGGTGGGGGGTGGTTGCAGCAGAACAACATTTTCATTGCCATTAATCAACAGAGGAATGCTGTAGTGACAGAGAGGCGTCTTAGTTTAAATGTCACTGCACTCTCAGCAGGCGTAACGTGCGAGTGGTCAACTGCTGCAGCAACTACCCTTCATGTATCTTAGGGGTTATGGATCTGAGCTGGGTCACATCCGACTCTAAAGGTGAGGTACCTAACGTGGTTTGTAGAAACAGGGAAGTAACCAGAAGATGTCACTGTTTCCATTTTCCTAACAGAATAAAAGCTGTTTTTAATATTTCTTCCTGTGCACAGTTTATATCTTTTTTTAGGACTACTGCGATCTACAGTGTAAAGAGAATGAAAAAGGTTAAAATTGCTGGTGAGGTGCAGCAGTAAATCCAGATTATATAGAATTTCTAAATTGTTTTGTGTATATATATATATATATATATATATATATATATATAAGCGCATGTATGTTTTAAACAATCAGCATAATAAGGATGTCGATATCTAAATGCATCATTATTTGCCAAACTACTTATTATAATTTCTTCTAGCCGTTACTCATTTTCTGTTTCAAGTGAGTTCTAATAACATGAAGAGTACTGGTGCTACAACCAGATTAAATAAAGCCTATTTTTTATATGCTTTTCTTTTAGGGGTATTTTTAATTTTTTAAAGTTCAGTTCATTAGCAGTTCTCCATGCTTTCAAAGGTTTTTTTAGAGGGCTGCTTCTTTCTTCCTTCACAGCAAGTCTTTTTCTTTATAATGACATATTAACCAAAACAGATAAACATTATCTGAATTTTTCTTACATATGAAGACGATGTAGAACCATCTTAAAATAGATAAAATATTCTTGGACCTGAGATATGCATCATCTTCAATTGATCATCTGTATCCCACATTATGTATGCACCTTATTGGTAAATAATGGGAACAAATAATCGTTTATGGGTCAGATTAAAGTTATTTAATTAATAAAACAGAAGACTAAAACTGAGAGATTAAGCAGTCAGTGAAAAAAGAAAAGAATTGGCTTTAAATAATTTCTGGAGAGTCTAGAAAAAGTAGTGATTTAAGATGTTTGTAAAGTGCTGTGAAAACAACTATATATATTCTGTTAAAACAGAACACACGGTAACAGAGTCACTCTATAAGATATGACAAGTTGATGCACCTTCTAAAATATCAAATTATTAAATGTAGTGATTAAATTTTTGAGCATCCATAATACTTCTTAAAAAGCCATCACCCTGCAGTTTCTACTGCTTTAGTTTCTCATTTTATGAGATAGCTTCTTCCCCTGTTTGTTTTAACATGTTACTAGTTTAAAAAGGGATGCACAATGCTTTGCTGATACAGATACTGTGGATTTTAAAGCTCAATCAGTTACTTTTGTGTGTTGACAAAATTACAGTGTGTATATCTGTAACAGTTGTATTGTTACTGACTTGAATTTTGCAGTGCTGTGGAGTTAGAGTTGAGCTAGTAATACAGACCAGATTTCCTTTTTTGTTTGGATCATATCAGAGAACTGTCTGCACTTACTGCAAGCTCTATGTCTATTTTAAAAGGCCGACTGTGGGGGATTTAAACAGATGATGTCTTTCTGTTTAACCTACCTACTGGCTGATCTGCCACATGCACCTCACAGAACCAGACCCCGCAGGATAAGCAGCACAGGGACTGTACCATATTTGGTCTTTCTAGGACCCACACTGACCAAGGCAGTCCACCTAAATCAATCCTACGTTGTTTCTCCAAGTGTTGCTTAATTTCATATTTGTTTAATGTCATTCCTTACTACTTTACCCCATTGTCACTTCCATTGCCTCTGACATATATTTGTATCCTTTGCTCCCCTACTCAACCAATTCCTACATTATTTGCAACTCTGTTATGCTCCTGAAAATACACCCTTTCTTTTTACATAATTTTATTTCTTTTTCCTTGGTCATTCTTTCAAGTCTTTTCTTAATATGTTGGAATTGTTGATGCTGGTAAATAGAAGCTAACGAGTAACAAAAATATTTTAGTTTTGTGCCAGTAACCTTTTTAGTGGATCTCAGGCCCTTTAGAATGACCACAGTCTGTCTTGTTTATGGTGTGCTTTAACTGATAAACATTTGCCTGTTTGACCAGTTTAACCTCCTCATCCACCAGCATCTCTGTTTGAATAAAATTGTTATCTAAGCTGGGAAGACCTTGTACTCTCGCCATTTACAAGCAGGCAGGCCGCTGTCAGTGTTCATCTTTGTGCTCATGAATCTAAATGTTCCTAAAGGTCTTAACGCAGCTCGCATGGATTAGGAATCCTCTTTAAAGAATATTTACATACCATGATATATGTACAACAGTCTGAAACACAGATCACTACTCTGGGTCTGTGGTTTAGACCCTTACCCCCAAAGTTTTTCCAAGGTGCTGAATTAATTATAATCTGTTAGTTTTCTAGCAAAGACTCTCTAACGCATCAGTCCAATGGTATATTTTGATTGAGTTGATGTCCAGAAGCCTAATATTAGCCTACTTCTTTCATTTAATTACCAGTTTTGATGTGTGTTCAAGGTCATTGTTGAAGCACACAACTGTGACAGAAGCCACTTAGACAAAACGCCTTAAGGTGGCACTTACAGACAGATTAGGAACGTTTCAAGCACTCTTATTTCCACTCCATGCTACATTTGGGGCCTTGTGTATAAAGTGCCTTTATGCACAAAATATGCAGTGCACTGTTTTACTCAAAGCTTGGGATGCATTAAAATGAATGAAACCAATTAAATCAATCCAGGTGGAGTTTTGACCTGCCTTGGCAATTTGCAGCAGTCATGCATGCTTTAGAAATCTCCCATAAAACAAAAAGCACTAAAACTTACACAGTGAAGTCAAATGTGTCTTTATTCAGGGAAGTTAAACTCAAGAAGCATTAAATCTGATACTTTTCCAGTTTTTATGATTTAAACTTGAAAGATGAAAATGAATCACATTTATCCTCATACAACACCGTGACTCACCTAAAGAAATTATGGAAACATTGTAAGTCGGATATAAACTGTCCACCAAGGAGCATAAAATCGACATCTATTGTTAAAGTTGAACTTTGATTCCATCAGAAAAAAAGTTGGTGAATCATCATATGAATTTTAAAAAAACGTCATATGTTATAACTACTTAGATGGAAAAGGTGTACACAGTCACTCATGCTGCAGAGGTGAATCATTATGTGTTATAAGGGTGTGTTTGTGTTCAGAGGTCCTGCTGACCTGCTGATTGATGATGGTGGATAGATTATTACTCAATTTAGATTGCCCAGCGTCACAGAGGGGCATTAAGGAACCATGCATAGCAGTTTATGATCCAACTACCTCTCTGTGCAACACCCTGATTGACAGGTTGGGTAAATAACAGTCACCCTGAGACATCCCAATGAGGACCACATTAAATCACAGTTTGAGTCGAAAAAATTGATTTCTAAATAGAATCAGAGCTAAAACTGTATTCATTCTTATAAGGTGCAGTCTCTAAATGTCCCATTTGATGTTATAAATGGAAAGTATTTTTATTTCAAAGGTGTGTACAGATTTTTGATGTTCAAAGTTGTCTCACTTGTAGTGGCACCTTGGCCAGCTGAACTTGGGATTTTCTTTATTGCTATTATAATATAATAATGATTTCTAATAAACAATAGTTTCATTTCTGTTTGGGATTGATAACATATTTTTAATTGAATTGAATTCATTGCAACCATTTTAAATAATAGCTTCTTTGGGAACAGATGTTAACTAAGCTGCATGTGCGAGAGGATGGCCTCTTAGTGTTGTTATCTATTCACCCATTTAAGTTTTTTGGCAAAGTCCTAAATCATTTTAAACATTGAAAGTGCTTCATATGTTTGAGCAGTAACTGCATTTCTTTAAAAAACAGCTTTGAGCAATTATTGATCTTAATGCGTCACCTACACAGCACCTTTTGGACGTCATACAAACTTTGTAGAAAAAAAACTGAGCTGACAGACAGTTTCTTTATGGAGTCTCCGATGCAGTTCAATAAGTTGTGTGTCGACTGTAACAAATCTGCCTGAGGAGCATCATTGCCATGACTATTCTGACATGCAGTCTATGCCTCACAGGTTTTGACACTGATTTTACTGTGTTTAGGGATCAAAAATACACCTCAGCCTTCAAACTCTCTTGCTAGCAAAGACTTTTAGTATACAGTTGTGGTCAAAAGTTTACATACACTTGTAAAAACCATAGTATCATGGCTGTCTTGAGTTTCCAATAAGTTCTACAAGTCTTATTTTTCTGTGATAAAGTGATCGGAACACATACTTGT
>JAUZNJ010037178.1:0-11559 GCA_034780135.1 Jordanella pulchra
CAGGAAATGAACCCTTTCTCGAACCGGTTGGCTGAAGTGGTTCAATGCCTCATGAGGCTTCATCTCACCATCACTACAAGCAAGAGACAGTCCAAACGGTTTTTAGTGCTTTTATTTGATTCATATTGCCTAATTTGTCTCTAAAGGGGAAAAATTCAGGATGGGGTTAAAACGCTTATTTTTCATCTTTCCTGAAGCTAAAACAGCTAACCCATTTTATTTAGTTAATCACAGTCTTTGTTTTTGCTCGGTTAAAAATGTAATTTGTCTTATAAAAGATATATAAACTAACTATAAGTACTACAACCAGTAATTCAGTTCAGGTTTCAGAAACATTCAAATACATTTAAGATTCTAAGTTCTTTAGATTCGATCACCTATAACATAAACTAACTTCTACATCGTCTATCAGAAAGGACGTTTATTTGAATTATAAAGATCACAATTCACACTTTCAATTAAGACAAGTCATTTAGGTTTAAGAACAGCAAAGTTGCACCCAAGCATAACAATACTCCAACCTCATTTGCTGTAGATATTTCTGTTTTGGTTTGATTTTTGTTTGATGAAGTACCTGTTAGTTTGGATACCCTTTTAACCTTAATGAATGCAAGTACATTAAAGCTGCTTCATGTATTTTCTCAAGTTATCTTTGTCTGATTTTAAAATGAGCTCAATGATCTGAAACATTCAAGAATCAACAAAATAAATACCAAATAGACCTTAATAACTGCTTTGGTGAACAGTGTCAAAAACTTTAGTTTTATATCTGCAATAAGATTAATGCTGTGTAGGTTGTGTTTTTATTTCCTGCCAAGTGAATACATTTTGCTGAAATAAGCTCTTTAAAACTGAAAAGGAACATAGCTTTTATTGCCTTTGTCATTTAGAAAAAAATAATAATTATAATAAAAATCTTAAATATAATAATAAGAGGAAGAAGAAGAGGACAAATAAAAATATGGTAAAAAAAAAACATGGTCATTCATTGTTCTGTACTCGTTATTTGACTGTTTTGAAGTGCAAAATCTAGTAGTTTTCTCACCAGCAGATGGCAGCAAACACTTAATAAAAAAGGAGAATAAATGCCAATAAAAACGTATAGATGAAGTATCTATGTATCACAATATAGTCAGCACGTTCTCATTTATCATTACAGGCTGTTAAAAATATCCAAGTAGCCTTTCAGACATAAACATCCATCGACTTTTAGTCCAATTACGATCTTTCCTAAATTGTGTGATAATGTTTGGTTGATAGTTTTTTTTGTTCCTTTTTGAGATTTTCCAATTAGATGTTTGTAAAAATTAGGCCAGAGAATTAGTTAACAGACATTACTGAAAGCTTCAGCACAACACATCTGCTACAGTATCTATGGTCTGCAGACAGAGATAGGAGTGTAAGGACAAGGGCATCTATAGCATCCAGACCTCTGCATCAGTTTATACACTTTTGCCAAAAAAAAACAACCTTGGCCTTTACAAATTATCCCTAGAGACAGAGTTCACCATGGATGCAGGTTGATTTTATCTTTGCTGAGCAATTTTTATTCAAATTTGTTCAGGTGTTTTTAATCCTGATCAACAAAAAACTATCTTTAGTTTTCTGGAATCTGCTATCTCAAAGAGTTCAGCAGCTTTAACAAGGTTCCCAGTGCAAATGGTTCCCTGCGCAGTGAAATGCACTCACAACACCACGGATTGGCCATTAACACCTGGCATCAGGTGTTTGTCAAGTATTTATTTTTTTATTTTACCTCAAAACCCTTCAGAGTTTTGTTAAAAAGCTCATTGAAAGCTTGTGGTTCCATTTAAAGTCCCAGCAGATTTTAGACAACCGCACCCATTTCCATCTGGACAGAAACAATCAGCTGGGCTGTAGAAAATGTCTAATGGTTGCTGCTAGATGGGTCGGTTAGTTGCTTAAATAAAGATGCCTATCTTTGCTGTTGTTCTATCTAGAGGTGTACAGTAACTAAGTACATTAGTTACTGTACACCATTATAAACACATTACATATTTAGTAGTATTTAGGTAATTTGTTTGTCTGTACCTTTACTGGTTTTTTACTTTACTGATTTTTTACTGATTTTTTTTCTACAAATTAACATATGACAAGAATTTCTCATTAAAAGATTTGTTTTTGTGAAATCGGCATATGAAGAAGAAAGGAAGAACTATGCTTTGTTTGTCCTGGTCTCCATGCTTCACTGGTTGATGGTGATAATTCACTACATTGTTCTCTGCCAGGTATTTATTCGTTTTTTTAATCTAGCTTCTTTAAAAAACTTTATTTTAAATCTCTATTATTTTTCTAGAAAGGTGAGAAAGTTATTTCTACAGCTAAATTGTCCTAAAAACTGATAAATCCAATTTATCAAAAAAGTGTTTTGCATTATAAGTGCTAAAGTGCAGTGAATTTTCTTTTGGTTTGGTTGTGAGTTATTATGAGACGATACACTTTAGTATTTCTTTTCTCTCTTTTAAGACGGAGTGAACACAGTTGTTGATGCATGTCATATGATCAGTTTTGGGTTATTCTGAGCTCCTTTGGATAGTACTCTTTGAATAATAAGCTGGGTTTTCAACCAATTCTAACTCCATGTTATTTTTTATCAAAGTGAAGTAAAATGGACCAACAAAAAACTGTTTTCCCTGCTTCTTTTTGTGAAAAAATAATTTGTACTTTTACTACCCACAGTTATTTTGTTCAATTTTCTTACTTTTACTTAAGTACTTTTCTTAAGAACGATTTTTCACTTCTAAAAAGTAGTTTTCTGTTTTTACTTGTTTTTTTGAGTAGTCATAGACATCTGTCTCTATCTGTGACCACCCTGCTCAATGTCAGTGGTTGCAGGACAAATATGGCTGATTTTCACTTAAAAGAAAATGGCTCTTTTCCACCTTAGATTTATATGTCAGGGAGGCAGAGGGCTATGATTTGTGTTTTATAGAAACCATGATTTAATAGTAGATAAAAACAATATAGATAAAAAAAACTGTTATATTTTAAAAGCAAAAGCATTATTGAATCAATTGTGGTATAACTACATAATTCTTTGATTATGGTGCAGTTTTCATTAAACATACACAAAAGATGAATGACCCTAAACATATTATTCATTTTTTTCATTTATATTTTTATCTTTGAATAATCTCAATAGATGGTTGGACAGTGACTGGCATTTCAATCCACCCTGCTGTGTAATAAAAAATATTTCAGTAATCATTAGTAAACTAATGAACACAAATCATAACTGAGATCCATCATCACTCCCCATGTTATATGCGTTCAGTTTGCATCAACCATTCATAGCCATGGTTGCTCTTTTTTTTAAATTGGAGTAAACATTTCAGATGGTTAAATCTAAATCCAGAGTGAAGTAAAAGAACCCAGAGGATAAGCATTTTATTGATCTGTACTTTCTGCACAGCACCTCCCTCCACTGGTTAATCCACAGGGTCAGCTCTAATGACATTGAGGAGCTCTTCTGGCAGTCAGCACTGCTGCTATTTGCAATTTAGATGGAGAGAAAGGGGGAGTGCATGAGGCTGTGGGTTAAAACTGGAAGAAAATAAAGAAGTCTGACTGCGAGAAGGCAGTAGACTGAAAGGAAAGGAGGGCGGAAAAGAATGAGGCGGCAAGAGGGATGCACTGCAAGAAAAAAGACCCAGTAAAGAGGCGGATAGATGGAGTTGGAGAATATTAGTGTTATAGGATAAACACCAGCCCTGACTTTTTAGGTTTGGTGTTAAGAAATATAACGTATGTTATCTATAATATAAAGAGCAATTTTGGACCAAAGAAGCTTAATAAAAATGCAAACAGTACCACATAGGGAAGATACAAAAACCTACAGCCAGGAATAAGGCAATAATATTACAAACATTGAGAACAACAGCACCAATTTTACATCAAGTTTAGAAAAATGATAAGTAAACCAGAATAATTAATTAGATGAAATAAGCAGCAGCGGAAACAGCGATGAGAGAGTATCTAAGGGAAGAAGAATAATTGAAACGGAATTGAGATTAATTCAAACACAAGGAAACCCGGGGTAGTTTTAAACAGAAATCTAATTAAAAAAAAAACTCTAAATGCCTTAAAACATAAAATTGGAAGAAAAGTCATGTTAAAAACCAAACACCTGGGAGTCACTTGTGACAGTTACAGTGGCTGATATGAGGGTTTATTCTGCTTCTTCACTCAAACATTTGAATCACATTTCATGTACAGACCCAAACATATATGTTTTAATCATTTCATTTTTTAGACAAATAAAACATAAAACAGACAAGCTAAGTTAGAAATAAAATTGAAAATGTGATTGCTTTTGTCTCAAATTCTAGATAATATCCAGACAAACTATACATTTTTGTTTATGTAAAAGTGTAAACCATGCATCACTTGCCTTACTCTTATATATGAACCTTCTATTTTGTCTATTGAGGCACAAACCTCAAACCCAGAACGTGAATCAACAGTTAGACCACGCTTAGTTGGAGGGTCTTTGTTTTAAATAAGCATTTTTAATATACTGCCTTTGATAGGAAAGGGTTAAATCTGTTGGATTTGTTCACTTATGTGGCTTTTTTGCACCCGTTAAAAGAATTCCTGCGGCAAAACAGGAAGCCACAGAGGGAACAGTTGGCAGCCCTAATCTTGCACAGATCCTCTGATAGCTTTCTTCTTCCCAAACAATGCTGGTCGAGACTGAGGAGGCTCCTGAAGGGTGCTAAAAGATCCGACAACCAGGCAGAACCGAGCTCTTTGTCAGCTTCAGGCTGATTAACACGCAGACAGGCTCATTTAGAAGCAGGAAAAGATGGCATTAACAGTCTCGCCTTCAAATGTTTCACATCCTCTGTGCCTTTTCCCCTGTCTGCTTGTGTGTTTTTCTTATTTTGCAACTTTATGCATTTCAAACAGAGTTCACTACATTTTTTTAAAGATGTTAAATTTAAAAACATTAGTTTTGCTTGATATTTGTTTTGGTGAGCGTGTTGGGTGGTTCACAAGCAGTTTGTCCTTTCAGTAACTTTATTATGCACAAGCCAGACAATGCAGGATACTTGTTTTGGGGGTTGCCAGTGAAGTTTATATGATGAAGTCATAGTGAAAGAATCCATTGCTAACAGAATCACACTCCGTGGTCAGACTTTAAAATCTAAAGCCACCATGATGTCATGCACCACACCGTTAGCAAAGCAGCTTTATGAGTCAGAAACAATAACATGTATTCCACTGATCAGTCTCCTCTAAACACACAAACCCTCGGACACATTAGGGGCTTCATAATACTGTCTGAACTTTGTGTCTGAAACAATTCTCTGTCTTAAATCATGAGAGTCAGTACTGTAAGACAATGGCGGTGCTTTTTTTTTCCATCGTCATTCTAAATCCTCCCTTAGCAATTACCGCTCACCTTCCAAAGACCTCGGCAGGGAACAGAGCAACACTTTCTTCTAAAGCAGCCAGTGGAGCATGAAGACACTGCCACTCCACAGGCAAAGCTGAGATGCTATCCTTTTTCTGCTGGCCGTAACTCAAGCTTTTGGCGAAATGTTAGCACTCCCTCTATACCTGCAGCCCCATGTGTGGTGTAAAGGTGATTGTTTAGCACCAGATTTAGAAGATTGTGTATTTTCTTTTGATTCTTATACAGTAAATGACAAGTGGTTAGAATTTTAAAATGAATTAGATTAAATTATTTACAAATGGCTAGTGGTTTCTTATGACATTTTCCAGTATCACCCATTTGATTTAGATGAACCTTCTGGTGACTGGTGTTGAACATTTTTAGCAGAACTTAAAAAATCCATTAACTGAATGACTGTTATTCATTTTTTCTTTGACCTTTGTTTCGTATAATTTTTGGTTGAAGTCTAAAGAGAGTAGAAATTCTGACAATTTAACGATTTTTTATTTAATTTAACAAACATTGTCTTCAGTAATATGGCCAGTAACCAGCTTGGACCCACACTGCAGTGGGTCGTCGTTCGGTTCCACCTCTACCAGTATGTCACTGGTCAGCTACAGTACAGTCACCAAAACACACCATCAAGCTGATCCCTCAAGTGTTTAGTGGGGTTGAGTTCAATATTGCACAGAGGGGAATCTATCTTCTCCAAAATTGTAGCTGTTGAAACAGATAAAACCAGGCGACTTTGAGCATTAATATATTGCAAGCAATTAAGGTTTTGTCCACTCAAGGAAATTCCTCTTGTTTCTGAATCTCTTCTTAGTATGCCCCTACATTACCATTACAAGCCATCATCAAACTGCCTCCACCTAAAGCTTTTTAGAAACTTTCTCTTGGGCACAACCAAGATAGCCATCTCTGCTGCTCCAGCCATAATTTTGCTTTTCTTACAGATCTACCACAATTAGGGAGAAAATAAACAGTAAAGACATAATCTAACAAAAAATACCCTGTGTCGTGGTTTTATTTATTAAGGAACAAAACTGAAATAAGGATAGCAAGAAAAGGTTTGTGCTTTTTTTTTCTAGAAATGTAATTATTTTGCTCCACACAAGACTTTTGCCTTGAACTTCCCAGCTATTATTAGATTCTGCAATAGAGTTTCTTGTAGTTATACTATCTTAAAATAAACTGAAAACTCTATTTGATCCAACAGGCAATGAAATGCCTGCAAAAAAGATTCTTTGTGTATTTCCTTTGGAGTATATTGATGTTTTAATGAAAAATAACCACTTAACAAAGTTAGTATCATACATGCTTTATTCCAGTCCCTAGTGCTTTCACTCCAGTACTATTGTTTACATGAGACTTGGACTTACCTATGGACTTACCATCATTGGAAAATAACCACCATCTCTCCACTGATATCAGACCATCCATCGCCTCATGTCTTAGAGGCCAAATAGGTAATAATAATAATAAATTTTATTTGTATTGCACTTTACATTTCAACAAAATCTCAAAGTGCTACAAAGATTCATAGTTAAAACGAAACATTACAATAAAATAACATACGTAATAAAACAAAGCAGTAAAATAACCATAAAACCACACAGATGAAGTGCTAATTAATGTTCAAAGGCCATTTTAAATAAAAATGAAAAATAAAAATAAAAATAGGTGACAGGATTAAAATTTCCTCATTACATGTATGTTGTGCTATGCAACTTCATTATTGTCTTAATAAATGTAATTGTTTTTAGATCACTCCAGCAAACTAAGCATATTCATATTACTTGATGTACTTTCCTAAACTGCTAATTTAACAGGAAAACTACGTGTTGCAGTGCCAAAAAACTTAATAGCTTATTCTAGTTAATTCATAGGGTTTTCTAGATTTCTATACGTTGAAAGAATGTCAATAATTCCCAACATGCTTACCTTACTTTTAAAGTTTTTATTAAATCAAGAGGATATTTATTCAGAATCAGTTCAATTTCCAATGACTGAACAGAGCCAGCTGCTGTTAATGGGTTTGAAAGGACATCTCTAAAGGCTCATCTTAGGTAACAAGACATGTTTAAAACTACCTGAAGATGTCGGGGCATAAATTGACCGTTTTCCTTTAAACAGGTAAAAAATGTAAGCGTGGTCACCGCCAAGGTCTTCCAAACATTTCAGCCTATGACTTCAGAATAACAATGTCAGAAAATGAAAAAGGCCTCCCTGAAGCTCTGTAAGGAGTAATATCAATATTAGTATTTTCAGATGAATTGATAAAAAATGACTTAAGTATTTGTTTTCATCATTAAAAAAAATACATATTCAATAGTTTAGTTAGACACATGAATCTTTAATTTCATAATTTATGTTGCAACCCCCAATTTGAGAACCCCTAGTTTTAAAAGAGGAAAAAAAATCAATAATATTATAATTAGTTATAATTAATATAAATTTCACAAAATTTTCTTTAGTTTTATTTAACTTTTGATAAGCGCTATGGACGATAAAGCTTTACATTTTAGAGTTGAATAATAGAAGATTTGAAAAATATTACTTTTTTTTTTTTTTTTGCAAATGTAAATACACATCTAAGACAATATTTCTAAGCAGCATGTTGTCCTTTTGTGTTTCTAATCCAAAAATTACAATTTAAACTAGCAACACATCAAGTTTCTTCTCCGTTCACACACAAACAGACACACACATCCACCCCCCCACACACACACACATCCATCCATTTCCCTTTCTCCTGCATTGTTTTTTGGGTCACACTCATCTGCAGCCTAATTACCCAGAGTCCTCTGCGGCAGCCCGACCAGCGCTCCACTGCTGTTCTGTCAGTCACATCAGCACCCAGCACACGCGCTCCTCAGCTCAGATCATCAGGAGTTTCGCGGATGGAAAACCTGCTCAGAATTCAGAATAGGGCTCTGCATGCATCTAATTGTGATGGAGTTTTCCACCTTGGCTGAAATGCTTTTTTTCTCAACTTATTCACAGGATTAAATGCTCTTTCATGTCAGTAGTGTAATTAGCTAAGGCATTAATTCTCAGCAGCTATAGAGAATGTCTGCTTTGCATGTTGAATTGGCAGGGATTGGATTCTTCACTTGTTTGATCATATAGAAAACATGCAGTATATTAAAATAATGGTGAAAAAATGTGAATATATCACAAGATGCTGTAATAATGTAGTGATAATTACAATGAGTAGACAAGCTATATAAACATCTGCATCACATGCGTTATGATTTTATCTTTACAAACAAACAAATCTGTTTGCATCTCAAGTAAATATGCATTAAGAAAACTTTAAAATATATATTTTTCCCTTGGTTGTCGCTTAATCTGACATTTTTAGAATAAACCAACAATTGTACAAAGTTTAAGTTAAGTATTGAACGTAATTGCAGGAGGCATAGTTGGTGTTATCTCAAGTAATGCTCAAAAATATACATATAATCAGCTGGGTGAACATGCCAGAGTTCATTGAGATAAGGCATGCATACCAGTGAATTCATTTCTGAATGAATCATTATGCGTAGTTTAAAATCATGCCCTCATCTTTTATTATGATCTCCTGTTCAATTCATTACAAATCAATTCTACTATATTAATCCCTGAAGGTGAATTCGGTTTCTGGTTTTTCTATCAGCCATAGCACCTTAATACCTGAATGTGTGCAGCTAATCACTCAGCTCCATCTCTCATCTGAAAACAGGAACATATGTGGCAAGCAGTACGAAAGCCACATGTATAAAGAATGCTTTTGCTTAGATTTCGAAACTTTGCTGCTACTGTGTCTTAGTTTGTTTTGATTTCTTTTGTTTTGCTTGCTTTCTGATTGTGTTTCTATGATTTTGTGTCCAAATCAATCCAGCACTAAAGGAAACATGTACAATATGCACCGCTGCATGTGTAATAAATGCTTCCTTCGACCAGTTTCCCAAGTTAAATACGTCTCTGTTCTTTACAGGGATTCAGCACTGACAGGCTTTAATCCACTGAATGAACGAGCACAGAGGCGTTACCACAGCAGGGGACACAGGACTGGTCAACTTGTTCACATCTCCTAATCAGCAAGGTTTAGAATCCCCTTTTTTAAGGAAGTTTTCATCTCTTTCTTTCTGTTGCATCAGACTTTGAGAGCAAACATCTTTTCCTTGAATGCTGAGTTTATTTCACTGCCTGCTGTGCACTGTCATGCTGACTCCTATTCAATAAACTATGAAACTACTTTATAAGTTGACTCTGTTTACCCTAAACAGCAAACCCCTATAGAAGCATGCTGTTAAAACAGGCTGTATTAGAAGTTTTCAGTTCTCATAAGATCCTATTTTCGTTTCTACAGGCAAATGTAAGGCATTTGTAACTTTTTCCATCATTAACAGAAAGCCCTGGCTGGGACTGCTGTTTTATCAGCAGACAGAACAGGGTGGAGAGAACAGCTAATGTTGTTTGGAGGAGGCAGTTTCAAGATGCCCCATCAGCAGAGGAGGCCATAAAAACGGAGCTCTGTTTTCTTTCTTTGTGTCCTCTGTAATGGTGCTTGCATGTGTAGTAACTATTATCTGCACATACTGGTTACTGTGGGTCACACATGGAAATCGGAAGTGTGACATTGTAACCCATCTGTGTTTTCCAGTATTCTGTGGGTGTGTGCATGAAAAAAAGTTACTGATCTTAAAAGTTCAGTGGATAACATTTGCATTTGGACCAAGGGGTTTCTCACTTATCAATTTGAAATATATTTATAATGCCTTGAGTTTTATTCAGTTCAGTTAAAAAATACTTTAGGGAAATTAAAAGTTGTAACTCATATTATAGGGGTTTCTTCAAATAGTTATTTTAAAAGCTTAAGGCTGAAGCAGGAAGGATCTCCAGATCTAGTTTTAAAGTGGATCAAGAGAGGCCTCTGACTGAAGACACTCTTTTGTTGTACAACAGTCTGATAAAGTGGATGCACAAGGTTTTCCAGAATGTTCTTTGTATTTAGGCTAATATCATCTTCAGAGGTTCTAGATAAGTTCACATAACGTTCCTTTTTTACTTGCTAAGCTTCTTTAAGTCAATTTAAGATAAGATGCTGTTAACTCAACAGATAATGCCAAAGGAGATCACATTCTCCACAACAGACTTAAAGAAAATATGCAGCATCTTCCTGCGAGCGCTGCAAGCAACAGCAATGTCTAAACTAATTTCATGTTAAACTAAGTACAAAAAAACCCTGTTTTCATTCTTTACCTTTATCAGCATGCTGTTTATTTCCTTTTTATTACTATATAACAATATAGAACACACTCTCTTTATTTCAAACAACTGCTTGGGAGTTTTGGCAAACAGCCTTTGTTAACTGAGCATGTCGATGGGCTATGTAATCGTATATTTCCACTGAGAGTGCCAGTTAGTGAGGACAATAATTAACAAACGATTAAGCCTTCACACCAAAGAGCTTCTTAAGATTAATTGGTCTGGAAGTTTACAAAAACATGAGGCTCAGTAAATATATTATGTCCCACTGATGACACCTTATTACCTTACTGTGATTTTTGGTTATAGATGTGAAAAGGAGTGACTGCACGTGGCAGGGGTAAGAACATATAAGCTTATTGAAGTGTCATTTAGTTCATTTTAAGTGAATACGATTCTCTTAACGTAATGCCTCCATTTTTTCCCAAAGTGTTTTTGTTTTTCTTTTCCAATCTCTTAAAAAATTGCTGGGTGATAAAAAACAAACGTTGTATCATTTAAATAATCCCATACCACAATGGCCTGAGTTATTTGAACTAACAAGGTGGGGGAAGGGATTAGATTAATACTGCTAGGGATTTTGTTTCCTATTAAAAGGCAATAAAATATAACACATTCAAAGTTAAGATTTAATTAAACAAATATGTTTGGGGTTAAATGTAAGTTACTTGTTTGCTGTCACCAATTATTTTGTATCAAATTTATCCTTAAGGGGTCCTGGGACATGTAACATTATTAGATAAAGAAAGTATTGCTATGCAAATAATTCTAAGTGACCACTTTATTAATTTGGTCTTTACTCTGTGCTAAACATCCATCCATCCATCCATCCATCCATCCATCCATCCATCCATCCATCCATCCATCCATCCATCCATCCATCC